>JACEEZ010007801.1:470000-499971 GCA_016584305.1 Chionoecetes opilio | reverse complement strand
GGGTGGCCCGCGCGGCCCCCCCAGGGGAAAAGAGGAAGGGAAAAGGTAGAGGACAAAAAGGAAAAAGAGGAGAGAAGAGAAGGAAGGTGATGAGAAAGAAGAGAAAGAGAGAAGGTGGAGGACATGGATGAGGAAGGAGAAGGGGGACAAGGTGGTAAGGGGAGAAAAACGATTTGGAAGAGCAATGGGGAGGAGGAGGAGGAGGAGGAGGAGGAGGAGGAGGAGGAGGAGGAGGAGGAGGAGGAGGAGGAGGAGGAGGAAGAGGAGGAGGAGGAAAAGGAGGAGGAAGAAAAGGAGGAGGAGGATGGGGCTCAGTCAGGATTTTTGAGATAATCTAATAAGTCTGTGAACTAAACCTACAGGAAAGTCATGAGTGCAAGGTGTGCTGATGAATGCATGGAAGACTCATTATGGCGTGTTACCTGCAAGTCAGTCGTCCCGTTAATTGCGTCGGTCTCGAGCCATCCCGTCACAGCCTCGGCCTCGCTGCTCCCCCTCATTGCCTTCTCCCAAGATCTATAGACTTTGAATAGTATAATAGTATAATAGTACGTGATAGTATGTCTATTAATCTTGGCCTTCTCCATTCCCATCGTCGTGTTTCTATTGGCTGTTTGTATCAGACCCGCGTTCAAAGCTCCAGCAAATCGTGCACGTGGCATTTCTTCTGTGTCGTTATGGCAAGGAATTACTTTATATCGTTCTTATATCTCATTTTAACAGGGAAGAGATTTTAACATTTTTAGCAGGGACATTTCAAGGAATTCGTTGTTGTTATATCTCGTTTTAACAGGTACAGGTAAAGGGTTGTTGATATAATTACTTAGGGATTGCAGATAACATAAATATTATTGTCTGATTAAGAGCTTACCAGTTGGAAGGCTCAATACTCGTCTATAGGTATTCACTATTATGTGTGATAGCAGGATAGTAAAGGATGAAGGCTTTTCCTCACTCTCCATACCTATTTTTTTCAGAGCAGATGCATGTACATATTTTCAAGTAAACAGATGAATGCTTGAATATATGTTGTATAAATAAGTAAATTGATGATATGATAGAGGACGAAAAACGAAGATATATAACACAAGAGAGCGAAAAGTTAGTGATGAGCGTACAGTTGTGGAGAAGACTTGTGTTAAGGAAGGAAAAAGGATCAGTCAAGCTGCTATAGAGTGATTACGAGATAACCAAGTTACTTTTGATTATATCGAAGAATATACTATACATAGCTTGACCATTCTCTCGGAAGAAGGCGGTATAAAGGAGGCGGTATTGTCGAAACGTTAGAAAAATAAAGTGCTTCTAGTTCATTCTGTATATATTATCTCACCACCAACCCCACACGTGTCTTATTTATACGATCTTATCTGAATTTCCTAAAGCGTACCTCGAATTTTATGCGTCTCCTCGTGGACAATCGTACTTCAACAAGAAGAAGCAGATAATGTTTGAGCAACTTTTCTGATGTGTTTCACCGACATCGGGTCTTCGGGGTCCGGCGAGCTCGAGGTGGCGCCCAACACCACGAGCCCCGGACACCCTTCAGGAGACCCGACCCCCATAGCAGCGGGCCGGGCAGCTATGCCCCACTCTTCCCCCTCATCCCCGACGCGTATGCAGCCTGCTGCGTCCCCCTCACACGGAGAGTGAATGCTGTTGAGTCCCCCGCACTCCTCGTCAGGATGGACAAGCCAGTCCTCGTGCCGCACGCCAGCAGCACGAACACTCTTTTATCTTAAGCTTCTTCTCTGGACGGGGGGGCTTTAAAAAAAAAAAAAAGGGGGCTAGCCCGTGGACCTCCCTGCTGGAAACCCGATAGAATTAAAAAAAAAAAAAAAAATCGTACTTCTAATTTGCATCACGTCAAAATAGTACTGAGAAGGAAGCAATTATGTACTTAGACCATTGTTGAGGAGGGAAAGAATTAACAGCAGGGGCGGTGGGGTGGCTGGTGGGGGAGGAGGAGGCATACATAGGCTACATAGGAATAACAGACACCAGGAGGACCTATTGGCCATGCGAGGGTATCTGCTGTGAAACTACATACTTACTAACTATCAACTACATGTAAGAAAACAGTTTGGGAAAATGATACCATTTCCCTAAAAGATAGGAACATGGAAGTTTCGTAGTGCAGAAAGATGGTATGAAATTATACTAACTTTACAACTACCACTACCACTACAAACTAATCGATTACGGGGGGGACTAGATTACGAAATGCACTATCAATACCCATTTACTTTACAGTTGCGCGCGTCAAGTCTGTTTGGAATGTAGTTATTGTGCTGGCTCCGACAACATTGACTGGTCGGTAATGGTCCATCGATCCAACGACTCTAAACATTGAAATAATTTTTACGGAGATCGGTGAGCAACCCGTGACCGTTTAGTTTGTAAAACATTATTCTTGTGTCCATGATTTGAAAGCTCGAATAGGTTCTCTTGGATTAATGACATCAATCCGTTTTTAGGATCTTAACGTTTCTATCAAAGTCCCCACGGATTCTTCGATCCTTTAAGGAAAACATATTAAGTTCCGCAGTCTCTCTTCAAAGGAGAATTTCGCAGAGAGGAATGTGGTTGGTTGATCTCTTTGCATGATTCCAATTTGGCTGGATTTTACGAAAACAGGGCGACCAGAATGAAAACGGCATATTCCAGTGCGGCCTAACCAAGGGGACGTGTATAATTGTGTCATTATTTCGGAGTTTTAGGTTCAAAGTTGCGTTTAATAAACCCACACATCATATTTGCCTTTTACTGGCAAATAGGCAATGCGGGACTGGTTTCAGATCATATTTATGATTGATGACACCTAAATCCTTTTCCTGCTGTTTGTACTTCAGTTAACGATTTATTATGCCATTTGATAGTTATATTTGAGGTTATCGTGCCATATGCATTACTTTACATTATCGGAATTGAATTGTAAAGCCCATTTATCACTCCAAAATATGATAGTTTGTCGAGATCACTTTGTATGACGTTCGCAGTTTTCTATAGTATATGCTTTGCCGCCTAATTGGTTGGCATCTGCAAATTTCGATATTTTAGATACAAGTCCGCAGTCCAGATCGTTGAATATATCAGAAAAAAGAGTAGGACTCAAGACCGAGCTCTGAGGGCACCCCACTAGTAAGATCAACCAATCAGATGCCTCGCCATTTATTACTACCCCGTTGTTTCGATTGAAAGCCAATCGCCAATCCGATGAACATAATTGCCTCTCCTAAGCCATGTGCCTTTAGCTTGGGTCAACAGTCGCTTATGGGGCAACTGTATCGAAAGCTTTCTGGAAAATCAAGGTATATTACATCCGAGGGAATTTTTAGCGCCCAGGTTGAATAAATGACATTAAAAAAATCGAGTCAGGTTTGTTAAGGCAGGATATTTATTTCGAAATTCATGCTGGGAGTTAGATTGAGTTATTTTCATCGAGAAAAGACACATTTTTATCCCGAATATTTTCTCAAATAGTTTACACAACTCACAGACGTAGGACTAATGGGCGATAATTACTTGCTAGGCTCTTACTCCCTTTCTTGAATCGGTGTCACATTAGCAAATTTCCACATGACTTGGAACATTTTTGTCATTAGCGAATTATGAGAATAATCTTTACAGGGAAGCGAAAGTGACTGTGACATTCGCGAAAGGAAAAAGTAATCGCGGCGAATTTCGTCAACCCCCACGGATTTTTGCCTTGGTCGAGTTTCTGCAAATACTTTGATTTCGTTCTACTGTTATCTCTCCCTATTTCCAATCTATCACTTTCGAGTCCCGCATACATGGTTACTGGTTATGTAATGGAGCTTCGTCTTCTTTAATAAATTACCGAATTAAAGTATTCATGAGTACGAATGCCATGCTTTATTATCTTTACCAAGATGTTATCTTCTATCTTTTCAGTGGACCCAATACTTCGTTTGCAGTTTTTCTTACTTCTAACGTATATTGAAAAGAACCTTTTCGGGTTTGATTGGATTCCTTGGCAATTTTGTCTCATACCGCGCTTTTTAGCTTTATTAATCCTTTGCACGGACGTTTTTTTACGTCATTGTTATATCTAGAATCGCAGTCCGCATTTGATCGCTTATAAACTTTATACGCTCTTGGATCGTCGCTTATGCCAATGATTTGTTGAATTTATTAGTCACCAACTGGGTTTGTTTGTTATTTAGACGTTTCCTTATCATGGGAACATGTTTTTCAACCACCGATTGGAGTTATTGTGAATAAAATTACACATGTTTTCGGCGTTATTACGTTTAGGAGGTTCAACCCAATCAACCTTCGCCCTTAGTACCATGCTGATCTTAGTTGAAATCTGCTTTATATAATTGGAACTAATAACCGAATTTTCTGTGATGCCTACATTGAAATTTATGCCGCATCTGATAACCTGTGATCACTGTTCTGCCAAAGTCAACCTAATCGCCAGTAATCAATCAGATCAGTGTCGTAGTGAAAAAAACTAAATATAGGATACTATTATCCATGAGGCTCAACGGACAACCTGATTTAAATTATACTGCGTTTAACCATATCAAGCAATCGAGTACCTTCTCTATCAGCAAGATTATTATTCAAGTTATACGAGGTAGATTAAAATCTACCACCATATAATTGTGGTCGTTATTATTGGTGATAACGGAACTTTATCTCGTCATAGGGAAGGCATCGACTCGCATTAGATTTGGGAGGACGATATTTGATCCCAATTACTGTTAGCAATACCGGTTAGCTGAATCTTTGCGTTAGACTGAGTCATAGTTAATCTTTATTTACTTTACGATTTCCATTGTTTGCAAATTATCTTAATGTAAAAGACTGACACCTCCCACATGCTTATGCGGTACGGGAACAATTTAGGAATGTCTTATAGCATGGAATGGACTATTTCAGCAATAAATGTTTATCTTTTGTGTTGATCCAACTCTCAGTGATACTAACGATATTGGCGTTTCGGCAACAACGTTATGCTATTAGTTCGTTTACGCTTTAAATAATGCTTCTGGACATTTGTATTATAGTAATTTAAGTTCTTTAATAGAATTTGGTAACCTTGCCGTGAGGGTTTACCGGCAGGGTGTCTGGGGTTCAACTGTACCAGGGCGCTTGATTAAGTTACTTGATAGTATTTGCGGAAACGGAACGTGACCAGCGTGCCTGTGGGGTAAGAAAGGGGTTAAGGTGATGATGCTACTGCAGTCCGGTCGTCGTTTTTTTGATCTGTAAGAAGAAACTTTATCATTAGCAGTTCGTCCTTAATCGTGCATGGCCAACGGGCTGAGGTGGAGTCGTCATCCCCCAAAACAGGATGGAATCCTCAACCAGGATGGGTCCTCGTAGAAATTATCCAGAAGTTGCGAAGTCTACATTTTCCTGTGCACAAAGAGCCCTTAGGCGGTTTATTTGCGCTGAAAGCTTTATAGTAAAAGCGTGGCCAACACCTAGTCTGGGTGAGTAAATCCTGAAATAATGAATGATTTAGTTTTGTCTTGAATTCCGGATCAACTTCCTGTACTTGTCCAGTATTCTTCAAGAATCCGCTTAATGTACACGTCGTTGGTCCTGCATGAAGTATAGAGTGTTTATCGTTGCGTTCTGTGAAGTCATCGCAGTGCGGTAGTGATGTCGTTCGAGTCTGGCTCCTGGGAAACAGAAGCGGCTTCTTTTGTCACTTGTGGACCTACCACAAAAATCCACCAGCTGTCCTGGAGAATTGAGTCCCGATCAATCTGGTCTCGTGTACTGTTTCATTTCGCAAGAACCTGAAATTTGTTGAAGGTGTGATCGTTAAGGGCGCCGTAACTGCTGTGATTCGTCGCGATCCTCGCCTTACTGGAACGAATGGAGCAGGCGAAGGAGAAGACGAAGGAGCGGGGGAGGGGAGGAGGAGGGGGAGGAGGCTGGTGTAGAGGACTGAGAAAGGGGAGGAGGAGGAGGGGGAGGAGGAGAGGAGGGGTAAGAGGGTAGTGAGGCGAGGAGGAGGAGGAGATTAATTAGGATTAACATAGGAGTAAAACGACACCAGGAGACCTATGTCCTAGCGAGGGATCCTGCTGAACTACATACTACAAACTATCAAACTACTTGTAAGAAAACAGTGGAAAATGATTACCATGGTCCTAAAGAGGATAGGAACATGGAAATTTCATAGTGCAGAATGATAGGTAATGAAAAATACTAACTACAACTACCAAATACCACTACAACTAATCGATACGGGGGACTAGTCGAATTGCACTATCAATACCCATTTACTTTACAGTGCGCGTCAAGTCTGTTTTTGATGTAGTTAATTGTGTCTGGCTCCGACAACATTTGCTGGTAAACTGTTCCATCGATCAACGACTCTAACATTGAAAATAATTTTTTACGGAGATCGGTGATGCAACGTGGACGTTTAGTTTAAAACCATTATTTCTTGTTGTCACTTGAGTTGAAAGTGAATAGGTCCTCTTGATTAAGACATCAAAACCTTTTAGGATCTTAAAGGTTTCTATCAAGTCCCCGGTTCTACGATCCTTTAAGGAAAACATAATTTAAGTTTCCGCAAGTCTCTCTTCATAAGATGGAATTCGCAGAGATGGAATTTGTTTTTGGGTTGCTCTTCTTGCACTGATTCCAATTTTGGCTTGATCTTTTACGAAACCAGGGCGACCAGGAATTGAACCGGCAATCCAAGTGCGGCCTAACCACGGACCGTGTATAATTGTGTCATACTTTCGGGAGTTTTATGTCAAGTTACGTTTAATAAAGTCCAAAATCAATTTGCTTTTTACTAGCAGCTAGGCAATGCAACTGGTTTTCAGATCATTACTGATGATTAACCTTAGACCGTTTCTGCGACTTCAGTTAACGATTTATTTTGCATTGGATAGTTATATTTGAGGTTATCGTTGCCTATAGATTACTTGTACATTTATCGGAATTGATGTTAATAGCCATTTTTCAATCAATTCTGATACGTTTGTCGAGATACTTTGATCAAGTTCGCAGTTTTCTCTAGTATATGCTTTACGCCTGGAATGGTTTTGTCCATCTGCAAATTTGATATTTAGATACAAGTCCGCAGTCCAGATCGTGATATATATCAGAAAAAGAGAGGACCCAAGACCGAGCACTGAGCACCACACTATGACATCTAACCAATTGAGTAGATGCCTAACCATTTCATTGACACTACCCGTTGTTTACGATCTTGAAAGCCAATCGCCAATCCACGAGCGCACAAATAATTGCTCCTCCTATGCCATGTCGCCTTAGCTTGGTCAACAGCGCTATGTGGAACTGTATCGAAGGCTTTCTGAAAAAATCAAGGGATATTACATTACGAGGGAATTTTAGCGTCCTAGTTTGAATAAATGACAGTAAAAAAATCCAGGTATGGTTTGTTAAGCAGATCTCTATTTCGAAATCCATGTGGGAGTTTAGTATTGAGTTATTTTCATCGAGAAAAAGACACTATTTTATCCCGCAATATTTTCTCAAATAGTTTAACAATCACACGGGACGTTAGACTCAATTGGGCGTTTAAATTACTTGCGAGGCTCTTACCTCCCTTTCTTGAAATATCGGTAGGTGTAAACATTAGCTAATTTCCACATACTAGGAACATTTTTCACTTAGCGATTTATTGAAAATAATCTTTAATGGGAGCGAAAGTTGACTGTGACATTCGACGAAGTAGTCGCGGCGAGATTTCGTCCCACCCCCCACGGATTTTGCGGGTTCAAGTCTTCAGCAAAGACTTGATATTTCGTCTACTGTTATACTCTCCTATTACCAGTCTATCCCTTTCGAGTCCTGCATTAATGTTACTGGTTATGGTAATGGAGTTTCGGTCTTCTTTAATAATACCGCATTAAAGTATTCATTGAGTACGAACGCCATACTCTCTATTATCATTCAAGATCTCTATTATTATATTTCAGTGGTCCACTACTTGTTTGAAGTTTTTCTGACTGCGAACTATGA
The DNA here is from genome assembly GCA_016584305.1 of Chionoecetes opilio. Classification (NCBI taxonomy): domain Eukaryota; kingdom Metazoa; phylum Arthropoda; class Malacostraca; order Decapoda; family Majidae; genus Chionoecetes; species Chionoecetes opilio. The sequence goes on along the minus strand of JACEEZ010007801.1, from coordinate 491,982 downwards.
AAGAACCTTTTCGGGTTGATTTGGATTCCTTTGCAAATTTTTTCTTCATTACTCGCGCTTTTTAGACTTAATTAGTCCTTTTGCAGCGACGTTGACGCATGTATTCTCTAGAATCGCAGTCTGCCATTGATCGTTTGCTAAAACTTTATAACGCTCGGCGCTTTCTGCCAAATGATGTGTGGATCTCATTATTCACCAACTGGGTCTGTTTATGTATTCAGACGTTTTCATTAACCATGGGAACATGTTTTTTCCACCACCGAAGTGGAGTTTATTAGTGAATAATTATCAATGTTTTCGGCGTTGATTACCATTTAGTAGGTCAATCCATCCAACTTCGCTTTGTACCCTGCTGATTCTTTCGTGAAATCTGCTTTATTATAATTTGGGACGAATAACCGGATTTTTCTGGATGTCTACATGCAATTTATGCCGCATCTGATTAGCCTGTGATAACTGTTTTGCCAATGTCAACCTATATCGCATAATCAATCAGATCAAGGTCGGTAGTGAAAACTAAATCTAGGATTACTATATTCCTTGTTAGCTCAGGGACCACCTGATTTAAATATACTTCGTCACCATATGAAAGGAGGAGGAGGAGGAGGAGGAGGAGGAAGAGAAGGAGGTGGGGGAGGAGGAGGATGAGGGGGGAGAGGAGAGGGGCGAGGAGGGGGAGGAGGAGGGGGCGAGGAGGGGGAGGAGGAGTAGGAGGAGGAAGAGAAGGAGGCGTCGGTGCAGGTGGAGGAGGAGGAGGAGGAGGAGGAGGAGGAGGAGGAGGAGGAGGAAAAGAGGGAGGGGGGAGGAGGGGGAGGAGGAGGAGGAGGCCCAAAGGGGGGAGGAGGAGGAGGAGGAGGAGGAGGAGGAAGGAGGGGAGGCCGAAGGAGGAGGAGGAGGAGGAAGAGGAGGAAGTGGGGAGAGGAGAGGTGGAGTAGGTGGAGGGGGAGGGAGGGAGGAGGAGGAGGAGGAGGAGGGGTGGAGGAAGCGAGGAGGAGGAGGAGGGGGGAAAGAGGAGGAAGGAGGAGGAGGAGGAGGGAGGAGGAGGAGGAGGAGGAAGAGGAGGAAGGGGGGAGGAAGAGGGTGAGGAGGAGGAAGAGGAGGAGGAGGAGGAGGCGGAGGTAGGAGGAGGAGGGCGGAGGAGGAGGAGGAGGAGGAAGGGGGAGAGGGGAGGAGGAGGAGGAGGAGGAGGAGGAACAGGAGGAAGATGGAAGAGGAAAGAGGAGGAGGAGGAGGAGGAGGAGGGAGGAAGGAGAGGAATTGAACGCAAGCCATAGGAGTGTGTTTTGAACGGTGGGACAGGTGAGTGTGGTGAGGAGGCAGACGGATAAGGTGGGACAGGGGGGGATGAGGGAGAAGAAGGTTGATAGTGCATGGGATTAGTGGCGGAAGAGGATGGGGTACAAGGGAGGGAAGAGGAGGAGGAAGGGGAAGAGGGAGGAGGCGACGCGACATTGAGATCACAAGTTTTACTAACACATCATGATACGTTTTAATTCAGAAAAAATGACCCTCCAACAGAGACTCTCATACGTTGCATTGTTCTGTCAGTGTACTACAGCTCCTCAGTTAGCGTGGCCTAGTCTGCAGGTGAGGGAATAGTATAATATTGTTTGCATATCTCCCATACACTTATACATGTCGTAAGATATGCAGCATTTGATATAAGTTAGTAGGAATATCAACAAATTATTATGTATATTACGTTTGTACCAGACGTCTAGTGTGTCCACCAAAATGGAATCAGCCTAGACACGAAAAGGATGAGGGACGCAGGTGAAAGATTATTGCGTCAAAGGTTAGTTCCCTGGGGAATTCTTCCTCGAGCTCGCGTAGAAAAAACCACCACCTTGTAGCTATTTTTAAAAAATTGCCACACTGCAGATAGAACTTAATTTAAAAAAAAAAATTTTTTTTTTTTTTCTTTTTAAAAACATGTTTTTACCGTTAAGTGTGGACAAAGACGTTGCAATTATAAATAAGTGTTTGTTTATTTGCTACACAGCTGAAAGCCTGTTAAATTTCTAAAGGCGTGTATCACTTGTGGATGTGAGTTTATGTAAGTGTTATCGCAGTATTTAAATGAGATGTTAAAGTGTGTAGTACGACGGGAAAAAATCTAAAGAAACTTGCGTGACAAAATAACGACGTATTGAAGTAGTGAGTCGTTCTTGGCCCAGGAGCTGCGATGCGAGTCGCAGGCAGGGAGCGAGGAGCAATCCGACCTCACACGAAGGGTGGAGGAGGAGAGGAATTACATAGGATTACATAGGAAATAAACAGACACCAGGAGACCTATTGGTCCATAGCGAGGGTATCTTGCTGAACGACATACTACTAACTATCAAACTACTTGTAAGAAAACAGGTTGGAAAATGATACCATGTCCCTAAAGAGAATAGGAACATGGAAGTTTCATAGTGCAGAATGATAAGGAGATGAAAAAATACTAACTACCAACTACCACTACCACTACAACTAATCGATACGGGGGGGACTAGATACGGAATTCGCACTATCAATACCCCTTTACCTTACAGTGCGCGTTCAGTCTTTTTTGAATGTAGTTATTGTGCTGGCCCCGGGACAACATTGCTGGTAACTTGTTCCATCGTTTCAAACGACACTCTAACATGGAAATAATGTTGACGGAGAGCGGTTGATGCAACGTGACCGTTTAGGTTTAAACCATATTCTTGTTGTCAATGAGTTGAAAGATCGAATAGGTTTTTTGATTAGTGACATCAAAACCTTTTAGAATCTTAAAGGTTTCTATCAAGTCCCCACGGATTCTACGAATCCTTGAAGGAAAACATATTAAGTTCGCAGTCTCTATTCATAAGATGAATTTCGAAGAGATGGGAATTTGCTGGTTGCTCTTCTTTGCACTGATTCCAATTTGGCTTGATCTTTTACGAAACAGGGCGACCAGAATTGAAGGCCATATTCAAGTGGGGCTTAACCAAGACGTGTATAATGTGTCATTACTTTCGGAGTTTTATGTTCAAAGTTACGTTTAATAAAGGCCCAACATCATATTTCCTTTTTATGGCAGCTAGGCACTGCGGAACTGGTTTTCAGTCATACTGATGAGGACACCTAAATCCGTTGCCTGCCCTGTACTTCAGTTAAACGATTTATTTTGCATTTGATGTTATATTGAGGTTATCGTTGCCTATATGCATTACTTTACATTTAATTCGGAATTGAATTTAATTAGCAATTTGTCACTCCAATCTGATAGTTTGTCGAGATCATTTGTATGAGTTCGCAGTTTTCTCTAGTATATGCTTTGCCGCCTAATTTGGTGTCATCTGCAATTTCGATATTTTAGATTACAAGGTCCGCAGTCCAGATCGTTGATATATACAGAAAAAGATAGGACCCAAGACCGAGCCATGAGGCACCCCACTAGTAACATCTAACCAATCAGATGGCTCGCTTTATTACTACCCGTGTTTACGATTTGAAAGCCAATCGCCAATCATGAATAATTTGCTCTCCTAAGCCATGTGCCCTTGTTTGGTCAAAAGTCGCTTAGGGGAAACTGTATCGAAGGCTTTCTGAAAATCAAGGTATATTACATCAGAGGGAATTTTAAGCGTCCCAGTTTGAATAAATGACATTAAAAAAATCGAGTAGGTTTGTTAAGCAGATCTCTTATTCCGAAAATCCATGTGGGAGTTTAGCTATTGAGTTATTTTCATCGAGGAAAAGACACATTTTATCCAGCAATATTTTCGTCAAATAGTTTAACAATCACGGACGTTAGGGGACTAATTGGGGCGATAATACCCTTGCGAGGCTCTTACTCCCTTCTTGAATATCGGTTGTAACATTAGCTTAATTTCCACATCACAGTGAACATTTTGTCACTTAGCCGATTTATGAAAATAATCTTTAATGGGAAGAGAAAGTTGACTGGCTGTGACATTCGCGAAGTAGCGCGGCTCGAGATTTCGTCTCCACCCCACGGATTTTGCTGGGTTCAAGTTTCAGCAAATACTTTGATATTTCGTCTACTACTGTTATCTCTCCTATTACCAGTCTATCCCTTCGAGTCCTGCATACATGTTTACTGGTTCTGGTAATGGAGTTTCGTCTTCTTTAATAAATACCCGTGCATTTAAAATAGTCATTAGTACGAACGCCATAACTATATTATCATTTACCCAAGATATATTATTATCTTTCAGTGGCCCAATACTTGTTTTGACGTTTTTCTTACTTCGAAACGTATTGAAAGAACCTTTTCGTTTGAATTGGAATTTCCTTTGCATTTTTTCTTCATACTCGCGCTTTTAGACTTAATAGTCCTTTGCAACGACGTTTACGTCGTTGTATTCTCTGAATCGCAGTCTGCTATTGATCGTTTAAAACTTTATACGCTCGGCGCTTTCTGTCAATGATTTGTTGGATCTCATTATTCATCCAACTTGGTCTGTTTATGTTATTCAAGGAGGAGGAGGAGGAGGAGGAGGAGGAGGAGGAGGAGGAGGAGGAGGAGGAGGAGGAGGAGGAGGAGGAGGAGGAGGAGGAGGAGGTAGAGGAGGAAGACTGGCCTCGCCGCACATCTGACGCACACAGGTAATGAATGAGCTGTCAGGGATTAAGCTTCCGTTCCCCTGAAGCGAGTAGAAGGTGTAAAACGTGCTTATGTAAAACAGTTACGTGTGTGCAAGACAGGCAGGAATTATGAATGTGAATTTATTGCGTGCGTGAATATTGTAGCGGAGATGGAAGAAGGATGATTAGTGTTGCAGTTGATGGGTTTGATTGGAGTTTTAGAATTACGACTGTCAGGAACCGGAATCATTTATCATACAGAACGTGTAAATGTTGTTATTATGAAGAACGTATTAGAGTAATAATTTTCATCATCACCAGGGTAGAACAAGAAGTATTCAAGCTGGAAAAACGTAGATTTAAAAAAAGAAATAAGGAAAAACTGGTTTACAAATAGGGTGGTAAATGATTGGAATGGACTCAGTAGACAGGTAGTTAGTGCGGAGTCATTAGGGAACTTTAAAAGGAGGCTAGATCATTTCATGGATGAGGATGAAAAGTGGATATGGGTAGTATTAAGTAACAGGAACTACCTCGTGTAGGTCTCGCGGCTTCTTGTAGCTTCCTTATTTTCTTATGTTCTTCTTATGTTCTTATCATTCCACATATTATCACTCCGTCGCCGTCTATTCATACAAAATAGATACAAATACATAGATAAATACTAAAAAGGGAAATACTGGGATGAATAAGGATATTTTGGTTTATAGTTCACTAGCCTGCATACCAATAGTACGTACTTGTATAGACTATAGCCCAGCGTGTCTGTCGTGCATACTCATTCACTTCCGCTTTCACCATATACACGCGGGATTAGTAGTGCCCGTATTCGTAGTCACATACCATCATTGTACGTGGTCATTGTTCACTTTTTGTCTTGTCCTAATTAAATCAATATTTCATGCCAGCTCTGTTGTGATTGCAATAGGAGTACTGTATGATTGCTCTAGTACTTTCCATGGCAGCTACAAGATCAAGTGAATAATTTTGACTGAGTAGAAATGGAACAAAATCATAGCAATTACCACGAGCAATCATGGTATGTGACTACGAATACGAGCACTATAGCTACTACAAACCTTCGTCTCGTTATGTGTAATTTTCTTTTGATAACTGCATGTAGGTGCAAAGTAAGTGTGTTTGTTCTACGTAAAGGCTTGGCTGCATTGAGTATTGATTTGAAAGAAACTGTGCAGATGATAACTTCGACATGAAAGGACAGACACCCGGACTTTTGCGTATATGTATAGTGTGGGAGCAACACGAGAAATCTTTGTCCAAATCATGCGATGAAGAGTAAAGGGCATTAGTAATTAGTAATTAATTAGTCTGTTAATTATTAATTAGTTAGTCATTAGTAAAGAACTACACGAGGTAGTTCCTGTTACTTAAAACTACCTACATCCACCTTTCATCCCCATCCATGAAATTGTCTAGCCTCCTTTTAAAACTCCCTATTGACTTTACAACTCCCTATTGACTAAAAACTCCCTATTGACTAAAAACTCCCTATTGACTAAAAACTCCCTATTAGCTAAAAACTTCATATTGACTAAAAACTCCCTATTGACTAAAAACTCCCTATTAACAAAAAACTCCCTATTGACTAAAAACTCGCTATTGACTAAAAACTCCCTATTGACTAAAAACTCCCTATTGACTAAAAACTCCCTATTAACTGAAAACTCCTTATTGACTATAAACTCCCTATTAACTGAAAACTTCCTATTAACTAAAAACTCCCTATTACCTAAAAACTCCCTATTAACTAAAAACTTCCTATTGACTAAAACTTCCCTATTGACTAAAAAGTTGAGTAAAAACACCCTATTAATTAAATACTCCCTATTAACAAAATACTCCCTATTAACTAAATACTCCCTATTAACAAAATACTCCCTATTAACTAAAAACTCCCTATTGACTAAATACTCCCTATTAACTAAAAACTCCCTATTAACTAAATACTCCCTATTAACTAAAAACTCCCTATTAACTAAAAACTCCCTATTGACTAAATACTCCCTATTAACTAAAAACTCCCTATTAACTAAAAACTCCCTATTAACTAAATACTCCCTATTAACTAAAAACTCCCTATTGACTAAAAACTCCCTATTGACTAAATACTCCCTATTAACTAAAAACTCCCTATTAACTAAAAACTCCCTATTGACTAAATACTCCCTATTAACTAAAAACTCCCTATTAACTAAAAACTCCCTATTGACTAAATACTCCCTATTAACTAAAAACTCCCTATTGACTAAATACTCCCTATTAACTAAAAACTCCCTATTAACTAAAAACTCCCTATTAACTAAAAACTCCCTATTAACTAAATACTCCCTATTAACTAAAAACTCCCTATTAACTAAAAACTCCCTATTAACTAAAAACTCCCTATTAACTAAAAACTCCCTATTAACTAAAAACTCCCTATTAATTAAATACTCCCTATTAACTAAAAACTCCCTATTAACTAAAAACTCCCTATTAACTAAAAACTCCCTATTAATTAAATACTCCCTATTAACTAAAAACTCCCTATTAACTAAAAACTCCCTATTAACTAAAAACTCCCTATTAATTAAATACTCCCTATTAGCTAAAAACTCCCTATTAACTAAAAACTCCCTATTAACTAAAAACTCCCTATTAACTAAAAACTCCCTATTAATTAAATACTCCCTATTAACTAAAAACTCCCTATTAACTAAAAACTCCCCATTGACTAAAAACTCTATTGACTAAAAGCTTCCTATTGACTAAAAACTCCCTATTGACTAAACTCCCTATTGACTAAAAACCCCCTATTGACTAAAAACTCCCTATTGACTAAACTCCCTATTGACTAAAAACTCCCGATTAACTAAAAACTCCCTATTGACTAAAAACTCCCTATTAACTAAAAACTCCCTATTGACTAAAAACTCTTAACTAAAAACTCCCTATTAACTAAAAACTCCCTACTGACAAAAAACTCCCTAGTGACTAAAAACTCCCTATTGACTAAAAACTCCCTATTGACTAAAAACTCCATATTAACTAAAAACTCCCTATTGACTAAAAACTCCCTATTGACTAAAAACTCCCTATTGACTAAAACCTCCCTATTAACTAAAAACTCACTATTGACTAAAAACTCCCTATTGACTAAAAACTCCCTATTGACTAAAAACTCCCTATTAACTAAAAACTCACTATTGACTAAGTGACTTATTTATTCCCTAATATTTAAACTGACTCATATATTCTATCACCATCAATTCGATATGAGTGTTGGATGAATACATGTGTTATTTATATTTGTCGATGAACCGCTCAAAAACTATAACATTGAAAATAACCGACAAAAACTATAACATTGAAAATAACCGGACAAAAACTATAACATTGAAAATAACCGGACAAAAACTATAATATTAAAAATAACCGGACAAAAACGATGACATTGAAAATAACCGGACAAAAACTATAACATTAAAAATAACCGGACAAAAACTATAACATTAAAAATAACCGGACAAAAACTATAACATTGAAAATAACCGGACAAAAACTATAACATTAAAAATAACCGGACAAAAACTATAACATTAAAAATAACCGGACAAAAACTATAACATTAAAAATAACCGGACAAAAACTATAATATTAAAAATAACCGGACAAAAACTATGACATTGAAAATAACCGGACAAAAACTATAACATTAAAAATAACCGGACAAAAACTATAACATTAAAAATAGCCGGACAAAAACTATAACATTAAGAATAACCGGACAAAAACTATAACATTAAAAATAACCGGACAAAAACTACAACATTAAAAATAACCGGACAAAAACTACAACATTAAAAATAACCGGACAAAAACTACAACATTAAAAATAACCGGACAAAAACTATAACATTAAAAATAACCGGACAAAAACTACAACATTAAAAATAACCGGACAGAAACTATAACATTAAGAATACCTGAACAAAAACTGTAACATTAAAAAGGCGCATCACATCACATCACAGAAACATCAACATCCTTCCACATGACGCCCCAACATGACATGACAGTCAGTCTCTCACCATAACGTTTTATCTTAACATTCACTTCCTTAAACCAGTGCCAACAATAGATTTTATGTAAGCAATAAATAAAATTAAAAAAAACTCAAAGTTACCGCTCAAGTTATGGTCGATGGCATTTATGTCTTGCTTTATGTCAAGTGATATAGCAATGTATTTTATCACCAGGAAACAGTTTTTTCAATCATATAAAACGAGGGCTCTATTTTGATTTATTTTAGGTTTATTCTTGGTTATTTTCGGTTAATTTTGGTTTATTTGAGGTTATTTCAGGTTATTTGAGGTTTATTTTAAGTTATTTTAGGTTTAATTTAGGTTATTTTAGCTTTTTTGGGTTATTTGAGGTATATTTTAGCATATTATTGAATTATTTTTGTGTGGGAAGTGTCTTACGGGGTCTATCTAGTCACCCGCCTCGTCCACTCACCCTCATCGCCACTCTGTCACCCACGACAGGCACTCACTGGCCCTCCCGCACACCCATGGAGATCACACTTTCCTCCGCCAATGACAACGAACACTTCACAGTGTCCCGAGTTATCATTGGCTGGTGGTGTGGCCCGGCGGGGGGAGGGGGGGGAGTGCCTGGTGGCCATCCAGTAAAAGAGGCAGGCCACTGATCTGGAGAGCGACGGGGCCATTATAAACACGCATCATTAGCACCTCCTCAACGCAGGGTTCAGGGCCATTCCCACCCCTACACGAGGCTTTCTAAGGTCCAAGATGCCGTGTGCCGAGTAGTGATCGCTCAGCCGGGCGTCCCACCCCTTCTGTGGCAAAGTCCTTGTAGCAATTATCTCCGGAGAGCTGGAAATTGCTTGTGTGAGCAGAGAACGTCCTCGCCTGCCGGGAACACTCCAACAACCCCCACCCTCCTCGGGCCCCTGGTGTGTTTGGGGTTTTCATTCCATCCAGGTCTTGTCCACGCGAAATCGGCTCGCGATCCCCCATTTCCCCCCCTCCCGGTGCGAGCTTGGAGCTCATTATTACCGATTTTTGGGTAATGCTGGGACCTCACATACCACACACCCCTGTCCCCTTGCTCAAGGGAGCGTGGCAACCCCCGTGTCGACACCCTCGTGTCGCCTCCGTGGTGTAGTGGCTAGCGTACCTGGCTACGAATCTGCGGGCCCAGGTTCGAATCCGGGCCAGGGGAAGTCGGCGACCAGCCAAGTGGTGGTGGTGATGATAGTGTTGGGATATGATGGTTGCTTATCACTCAATGTTTTGTTGTTGCGTGAGGTTACGAAATATCCAGTTCTAATGCGGCAATAGAGTGGCAGCATCAGGCATGGCGCTACCATTTATTCATCCCGTTATCTATTGGCCACAGAACAGACGAGTATTTATGATATGTTATTCCCGTGTTACATATATAAATAATTTGCACCACAGAACACAGCACGTGAAAGCAGAGGGTAATAATATATATTTGTTTATGGGATTTTATATGAATGTGGGGGAGGGAGGCAAAGGACTCACCACCGCCACCACCCGTGGCCACCGAGATGACATGTCATCTCGGTGGCCACGCACCACCACAGCCACCACTACTACCACCACCACCACCGCCACCACTACCCACAGCCACCACCACCACCACTACCTACAGCCGCCACCACCACCACTACCCACAGCCACCACCACCACCACTACCCACAGCCACCACCACCACCACTACCCACAGCCACCACCACCACCACTACCCACAGCCGCCACCACCACCGCCCATTTCCTCGCTGTTTAATGGATCGGAAAATGCGGGGGTACGATTGTTTTTCTCAGCCCCTACCACAACCATTCAGAAATGAGGCTGAAGACAAGGCAGAAAACGGTGTATCTATCGCATTATAACCATGGGAAACTAATATAAACTCCTTAATCCTCCATACAATAATCCAGTATAATCAAGTTTCCCATTGCATAAACCTATAGATGCAATTTTTACTTCGGCTATTAACATGGAACTCGAAACAATATCACGATCGTCCACTCCTTTATGAAAAAAAGAAAAAAACGAATGTAGTGTTTTTCTCGCGTCACCGCCGATGAATATCAAATCACTTACTGACGAATAATGCGTTGGTGTATTCACTGCCTTGAGGGTTTAGGCGTCGTCGGGTAATCGCGTGTGCTCCTCCGACAGCATATCATTGGAGAGTGACGACGTGAGGGCTGTTAGCACGGTGGGGGTGGGATGGGAGGGTCGTGGGAAGGCAGGAGGCGAGGACTGAATGGGTACGCAAAGCTATGGCGGTAGCAAGGGTTGGAGTGGTGATTACATGTGATGCCTGGTATAGGAAAGGTGGTTGGAGAATGGTAGATTAGTGAGCATGGTTGGGTGATGAGAGTTGTTGGTGGTGATGGTGGTGGTATCTGGTGGTGGTGCAAAGGGTGGTGATGACTGCATGTTGGGACTGAGTGTCTGATGTGACTGTGGTTGCGAGTATTTCAAGTATTGGCTTGAGGACGAAGATGTGCAGATACACAAGTTCTGATGCAGTTATCTAATAAACTATAGGAGTAGCCGTCTGCCTGTCTGTCTGTCTGTCTGTCTGTTTTGGGCAGCCGAAACTGTAAATTCAATTTTGATGAGAGTAGGCTAATACAATCGCAAATAATTCGTAGGTAGCTTCGTCCCATGTCGATTGAATCTTTATGAAGGGGGATTTGGGCTAAAAACACTTTTAACCCCTTCACACCCAGATCTTTCCTTTGCTATATAAAATCGTTGCTGTTAGCCATAAAATTACGAAAAGTCACTAAATATACCAAATTAGTTAGTGGACAAGAATATTAAACAGGTCATAGCTATAAAATATTGCTTATATTCACTAAAAATCGTCTAATGGTACCCAATTTACAATGGAAATTACATTCTGGGCCTCAAGGGGTTAAGAGTAAAAGATTACATAAATAAACTCTGCGGTAGCTCCTTGCTGCATTTCACTAGCTCCGTAGACTCATGGACTTACCGTTTGTGTGCGTGTGTGTGTGTGTGTGTGTGTGTGTGTGTGTGTGTGTGTGTGTGTGTGTGTGTGTGTGTGTGTGTGTGTGTGTGTGTGTATATATATGTGTGTGTGTGTGTGTGTGTGTGTGTGTGTGTGTGTGTGTATGTGTGTGTGTGAGTGTGTGTGTGTGTGTGTGTATATATATATGTGTGTGTGTGTGTGTGTGTGTGTGTGTGTGTGTGTGTGTGTGTGTGTGTGTGTGTGTGTGTGTGTGTGTGTGTGCTTGGGATCGATTTTATAGTATACTCCACGCATGGCCAACTCTACGTCAGCCTGAAAGGGAGGAGAGGAAATGGGAGGAGGAATAACAATTTTTTTTAAGTATCCTTCGCTTTGTATACAATCCTTCAAAGTCCTTCACGGTCCTCGTCGCTCCTTCATGTATCCTACAGGAGTCATGGGAGGGCATTAAAAGTCCCACAGGATTCTTATAGTATTCCTAGGTTATAATAAGTACTTTGACAATTGCATGGGTGGCTCAAATAGGGATTATTAATAATAATACTAATACTGAAAATACTAATTCTGATCTACTGATCGTTGTATTGAAGTAATGATTAATCTAGCAATTCCTATCATATTTTTATCTCTTGTAATAAGTTTTGTCTGATTTGTGGTTTTTAAGGAATATCTGGAAGTATCATGTCATTGTGAATTGGCTGAAATAGGGACTTCTGATCATTGTAACTGAAAACTGACTCCATATTCGTGTTCAGCATGCCCGAAAACTGCTAGGAACAAATTTTCAAGCAAATCTATTTAAAAAATAAAATGCAAATTTTGCAAGGGCCTGTTGCCTCGCATGCAAGGGCATGCCTTGATTTTGTTTAAATCACATTTATTTCAATAACTAAAAAACTATGGCAGATAAGTGCAATATGAATAAAGAAGTAAATATGAAGTAGATCAATGGCTATCACATGGCGTAATGCAAAAAAATATTGATTTGTAAATAACCGAGAAAATAGCATATTTGTACATTTATACAAAATATCAATTTTCTCGCCAACCATGAGGTGTTTTGACAAACCGATTACTGTATCATGTAGAACACCTCAAAATGAACCTTTGTTACTTCGATATATGTTTTCTTCTACGACTCATAGTTTTGCGGCAAAATAACAAAAACCTGATTATCGTCAATTTTGGAATGTTTTTGAGCAGCCAGAAATCCGAAAATATTTTTTCCGATAGATCATTGGAAATGCCGCGGATACAATTGTAGATCCATCCATTTACAATAACTTTTGATGGGTAAGTTGTGAGCTGAACGCGTTATAGTAAATATATAAGTTTATAATTCAGAAAACGTTCATGATAGGTCAGTGTAGACGCGAGACCAGTGTTGCCACCTCAGTGTAGGGGAAGGGACTAACTCTATATGATTTTCACGCATAGTAATATATCATACTTCTAGTTTAAAGCAGTTTTACTTTGAAAATCGCAAGTTAGACTGAACCTAAGAACAAAAAATAGAAATTGCAACCCAACATATTTGATTAACATCTACATAGATTATATTAGATTAGATTAGATATTTTATTGAACACACCAATACAAAGAAAACTCACATACAACATATCCTATGGTCCAACAAAAGAATACATAATTATGATGAATAAATAAATTATAAATCTTCATTCAACCTAAAGATTTGCGCATATATCCGTAATATTTTGTATATAGCTGTACACACATCATCATCGGTCATTGTTTTTGAGAATAAATCATAGATACTTTTGATACAATAAACTTTGCGAACATCACTAGATAAGGGACACTCAGCCATGACATGTTCTTCGGTCTGTATCTTGCCGCAGGGACACAGCCTCTCATCCACCGGGAGACGGTCGCGTCCCCTCCTATTCCACCTGCCTGCCTCTATAGCTAAAGAGTGAGCTGACACACGGAAGCGTGTAAAAGCTATTCTATATAATTCACTGATGTTATGCTTTTCAATATAAAAAGATTGCACTGTTAAGTTGGGATTCATTACATTTAAGTAGGTTATTCTTCTTGATGATGCAGAATGCATGATGTTATTTTTAAGTGTATCCATTGCTACTGCACAGTCATCAATATTATTGCTTATAAGATCCGACACATAAGTCTTGGTATTATATCTCGTGTCCAGTACGATTCGCAAAGCAAAACCTAAAGGGTCATCATCCATCCTAGATCGCTCCGCGTACATATTCGCAAAAAACTTTCTTTGTCTACTTTTAACAAGAGCTTGTATAGATGGACACCCTGACTCGATGTAACAAAGATCATTACAAGTCGTACCTCGGACTCCCAGCATCTGTTTTAGTGACCAGTTATATAGTTTAACTATTGGTTTCAAATCTGCATTCAGTCACGACTCACATCCATACAAGACAGCAGATAATATTACAGCATCAAACACTCTTTTCTTTACAATGAAGGGCACGTCATTATTTTTATGCAAAAAGGAAGCAAACTTATTAAAGTGAGCCATCTTATCCTGAGCGTGAGCCCTGACCGCCGACGACGCAGAGCCGTCTGCCGTGAAGGGTGAGCCGAGGTAAGTGTAGCGTTGACAGTGATTCACAACACAACCAGTCCATCTACAATCATAGGAAGCCTGTCAGCATCCGAACCACAGATAACCATGAAATTAGTCTTAGTCTTATTCACTTTCATGCCATAATTCTTACAAAACTGACATAGCAATGACAACTTCCTTATCATGTTTGTCCTACTCGTCGATAACAATACCTTATCGTCCATAAGGACCAACAAGTGTAACCATGACAAAAAACCATCTGAATCTCAATTTTCCTTTACAATTTTAATTAGATCATTAACGTAGATGATAAACAGTAAACATGATGTTGGAGAACCTTGCCTTACTCCTATAGTTGTGGCAATCAATGTTGTTCCTAATATGCTGTTGGTAACATTATACATGGCAACTATTGCCCCCAACATTACGGCCCCGCAACCTAACCTAATCAAAACAGTGAAAAGCACGCTTCTGGGTACAAGGTCATACGCCTGCGAGAAGTCTATAAATGTTATATAAAACATTCTTTTCTTTTTCTTAGCTAGGTCTGTTAGTAGACGTAAGGTGACAATATATTCTACGCAGCCGCGACCCTTCTGCGCTCCCGCCTGCTCTCGAAAAGGCTTGAACCACTGGTTCAGTTTCACGCACAATATCAGATCATAGAGCTTTGCGATCGAGTTCATGATACTTATTCCCCTGTAGTTTCTTGGGTCTCTACGATTTCCTTTCTTAAAAATCGTCACCAATTTAGCATTAGTCCACGTAACTGGATAAGAGGCAGAAGTAAATACCATGTTAAATAAACCTGTGATTAAGAATATCCATTGTGCTGGGAGGCTTCGAAATATACCAGGAGGAACCCCGTCAGGGCCACAGGCTTTATTCAGCTTCATACTCTTAATCTGGGTGTTCACTTCATCATGAGATATGGGGTCGTCCAGGATAAGTATACTAACATTCGTGGAGAGATCAAATGACCTATGCAGAGAATCATCAACATGTGAACTATTAGCAGAAAACTCCCGAAATTCCTGGTCAGATGGAGACATTTCATCACGTACACTATCTTGCATCATTCCTTTCCAATTTATCGCCTTCCAGACCCGTGAGTTATCTTTTTCCTGCAGAAGCCTTTCTGCAGGGAGCCTTTCTGCTTCTGGGTGCAAGCACAGAAGCACAGTTTTTGAGAACAATAGGAGGGACTCCGTCAGGACCGTAAGCCTTCCGAGGATCTAGGCCAGAAAGGGCAAAGAAAACATCATTACGAAGAATCTTAATAACAGGCATAATATAGTCAGAGGGTGGAGGAGAAGGAGGAACAAACCCTTCATCAACCAGAGTGGAATTTTCAGCAAAGGTTTGAGCGAAGAGTTCAGCTTTAGAAATAGATGAGACAGCTGTGGAGCCATCTGGGTGAAGCATAGGAGGGAAAGATGATGAAGAAAAAATGTTAGAGATGTTGTTAGCTAGATGCCAGAAGTCACGAGAGGAATTCGATTCAGAAAGATTTTAACATTTTCTATGAATGAAGGAGTTTTTGGTAAGTTGAAGTAAATATAATATATAGTATATATATATATATATAATATATATATATAATATTAATATAATATATATATATATATTACTATATATATATATATATATATATATATATATATATATATATATAATATATATATATATATATATATATATATATATATATAATATATAATATATATATATATATTATATATATATTATATATATATATATATATATATATATATATATATATATATATATCTATCTTTACTTCAACTTACCAAAAACTCCTTCATTCATAGAAAATGTCAATATATATATATTATATATATATATATATATATATATATATATATATATATATATATATATATATATATATATATATATATATATATTATATATATCAATGAACAACCTTACAGAGTGGAACACCAAGTGAGTGATTAATGGAGCTGAACTATAGCGTCACGGTGAGATACAACGTGATTTGAATTTGCATAGAGATTACGTCAGTTTTACAAGAGAAACATAACCGGTAGCATTACTTAATACATCGTAATTTTGATTTACATAGAGATTGCATCTGTTTTACAAGAGAAACATTAGCATGAAACAATCTCACTCCACCTTAGAAATAAGTGGAAAACGTTTATGAGTTGAAAAAAAGTATGATGGAGATTGGAGTGAGGTGACAGAAAAGCAAGTGTAACGGATTGGTGAGAGAACGACCGGAGCACCGTGAGGCCCAAGGATAATAGTTGGTGAGGACTTTTGAGCATGATTAGTAGTGTACCATGATGCAATGGTACGGTGGGAGGTGGGATTAACCTGCTATTTGATTCCCTAACTCTCCTGTGACAATTTTTTTCTCCATTCATCTCTCTATTCATTGTTCCAACTTGCATTACAATTTACAACCGTAACATATTTCCTCGCAAGGCATGACCGTTGTTAATAACTGTTTGAGTATATCCTCGAAGCTAACATAGAAAATAGTCTTCGCGGGAGAACTACAACAGAAAATAAGAATTATATGGGAAACTTTGAATATACTTTTGTTATAAAACTGTAACTGTCGTGGACACTGTTACGAAGACAGTGATTTACAGAGCCCTAATGATAACTTCAGCCCCTTGCCATTCCCTCTCGATTTTTGATAGGTAAAATGCAGGGTGTATTGCCGCTTGTGTGAAGAAGTGGCTGAGGGAGACGCTGAAGACTAGCCCGGCTGCATATTACCCAAGTCTGGAAAGGTTCGCCTAATTTACTCTTGAACACGTCAGGATAGGTTACGGTAGGTTACAGTTAGGTTAGTTTTCCACATCGATAAATAGGTAACTGTGTGTGGGAATCAAAATGAGGGTACTATTTTCGAGACCGAGAGAAACATATGGTTAGTTTCGGAGCGACAGGCAAGCGTCTTCACCCGGAGAAGGCGATCCTTTCCAGACTTTGGTAATATGCCGCCCGGTTCGCTGACATGGTAAAACCTGGGCCTTGTGAGGAGGTCAAAGGAGCATGGGTCAGGTCAGAGAAGCAAGGAAAGAGACATAAGGCGATAAGGGATAAGTACGTGCCGAGGAGTCAGCGTGTCTGGGCGATGAACAGAAGGTGTGAAGGATCAGGATAGGAGGCGACACATCTCTCTTAATAATATTCACACACTTGACCGAGGGCAGACCGGAGCCTTAATTGTCAGTCGTATACGTTGATATGCTACCTATGAAATAAGTTAAGATGCTGATATGCTATGGTAGAGTGGAATGGTGGGAGGAAAACTGGCTGAGGCAGAAATACTATATTATCGCTTACAGTCTCGTCGCAAAATCTTCTTTAGTGAGCGGTAGCAGAATACGAGAATAGATTGGACTTAATACAGAAAATGTGTTCTAAAACGATGAAGGGATAACAAGCCAGTTTTTCGTAGTTTGTGACTAAACTGCTTTCTACGTCAATGGAATCTTTTTCACATCACGAATCGTCATTCTATTAGTGTGTTGTATATTGGTCATCACAGGGACTCGGGATGAAACTGATGGGAAAGAGAGAGGTAGGAGAGATAAGAGGAAAGGAGAGCAGAGACGAGAGATTATCCAAAACTGTTTTGTCTTTCCCTCCTATAACAAATCATCAGGATGTCATACTACTGTCATCATGTTATGTATCGAATACCTATCTTGTTCAGCTTAATACGAAACAACGATTGTAGCTTTAAGGATACAATTCTACAAGTAATTACGTCCAAAACTAAAAGCTGATAAAGATCATGAAAAACAAAATTTAAAAGACATTTATTTTGATTGGAAATCATTTCGTTAAACATAACTATATATTATGCGAGTACCTACATATTGATACTTTGCCATCCATATTGCAAAATATTTAACCAGTGTGTTTTAACAGAGATAATACGTGGATGTGAAACGTGAATATACTCACTATAGATTCATGGATAATGCGGTAATAAGTGCAAAATAAAAATAGGACATGAGTAGCCTACTAGATTTAATAGCAGAGCGAAGGACTAATAAGACCCCAAGAGATAGCAGAGGTAGTAGGAGATTGAGAGATTACCTAACATTGCAACATTTGTAGGCAGCACTTAGCAGAGATAGACACAGTGCAGTCAGTGATTTAATGGAAGTTCAGTTTTTTCTTTTTTTCCAGTGGTGGGTTTCTAGTGTCTTGTGGTGGTGGTGATGGTGGTGGCGCTGTGTGTGTGTGTGTGTGTGTGTGTGTGTGTGTGTGTGTGTGTGTGTGTGTATTCATCTAGTTGTATTCATCTAGTTGTATTTTACAGGGGCCAGAGCAACGCTCGCATGGCCCCGTCTCCATATCAACATTTTTATCATTCATCCTTAGTGCTTAGTTTTGGCCGAAGCTAGCACCCCGGAGAGCAGGTCACAAACCCCAGCTAACACCCGGTACCCATTCACTGCTGGGTGGACAGGGGCTCGGGTTTTAAGGAAACAGCCCATCTGTTTCCACTCCGCCCGGGGATCGAACCCGGGACTTCTCGGTTGTGAACCGAGCGTGCTTCCCCTACACTACGGAGTATCCTGTGTGTGTGTGTGTGTGTGTGTGTGTGTGTGTGTGTGTGTGTGTGTGTGTGTGTGTGTGTGTGTGTGTGTGTGTGTGTGTGTCTAAATTGTTTACTCTCGGTACTTCAAAGTGCCTTGGATAGACGCGCCAAGAGCAATAGGACACTTAAGATCAGAGAGGCGCAACTCAGCCTCGTAAGTCTACTCTTATTAACTGTCCCCAAGTGTGTACGTATTATCTTGCCGCTCCGCCCGTCTATCTACATATACCTTTCTGCCTTCAACTGAATGAATCCTGTGTTTATCCCCGACACCGGAAAACATAACAGGTAGTCGTATAGGGTTACTGCACGGGAAACTCATTGGAGCTTCTATGAGGATTGACATTTTAGAAGCTGCCCTTCCACCACCATGCACCATCACCATAATCACACTAAGATATCACACACACACACACACACAACACACACACACACACACAACACACACACACACACACACACACACACACACACACACACACACACACACACACACACACACACACACACACACACACACCACACACACACACATACACACACACACACACACACACACACATACGCATACACACACACACACACACACACACACACACACACACACACACACACACACACACACATACGCACACACACACATACACACACACACACACACACACACCATACACACATACACACACACACACACATACGCACACACACACACACACACATATACGCATACACACACACACACACATACGCACACACACACACACACACACACACACACACACACACACACACACACACACACACACACACATACACACACACACATACATACACATACGCACACACACACACACACATACGCATACACACACACACACACACACACACACACATACGCACACACACATACGCACACACACACACACACACACACACATACACACACACACACACACACACACACACACACACACACACACACACACTTCAGGTTGTCGTCTTGATGATAATAAGGGAAGCCATGTCAGTATAGGTGGACGAACGCCTTCCCATCACAAAAGCTTATCAGACAATGGAGGCTTATTATTTGGGACGCGCTACAGTAATATACACACGGTGCTGAGGGCGGCGCAATGGACCCATGACACGTGGATTAACGTTTGCGTAGAGGAGAGGAGAGGAGAGGAGGAAGAAGAGGACCTACGAAGCGATCCTAAACGAAAGAGGTCACAAGAAGAAGAAGAAGAAGAAGAAGAAGAAGAGAAGAAGAAGAAGAAGAAGAAGAAGAAGAAGAAGAAGTAATATCAGACCTTGTATCCTAGTGCGTGATATTAATTCTACTTCTTATGTGAATATCAGGTCATTACGTATCATGATTTTAAGTTGAGTTTATAATGCTGATGAAGATCTTATTGGATAAATTTGCTTCAGTAAAGACGACGACTATTATGAATGTATCGCATGCAGGTACTAACCGATTAAATAATAATAATAATAATAATAACAATAACTTTATTCTCACCCGAAGGCATACAGGTAAAACAACAACAACATAACATGCAGACATGAGGGAATGAACTTAAGTACTAAAGAAAAGAAAAGAGATTAAAACTATCGCGTCTGTTTAAACATGTCTCTTTTATAACCTATCCTTGTGTGTCTGTGTGTCTGTGTGTCTGTGTGTCCCTGGCTGGGCCTGTTAACCTCTTGAAGCCCAGATCTTTCCTTTGCTGTATAAAATCGTCTGTTGTTAGCCATAAAAGTACGAAAAGTGACTGAATATACCAAATTAATTAGTCAACAAGGATACTAAGCAGGTCATATCTATAAAATATTGCTTATATTCACTAAAAAGCGTCTAATGCGACCCAAATTCCAATGGAAATCACCCGCTGGGCCTCAAGGGGTTAAACACTACACGTGGCTCCACTCTTATTGTGCGCATGATCCACTTTCCCTCCACACTCAGTCATGGGCAAATGTTCCTGTTGTTAATTTGCTTCATGTCATACTTATCATGAATTCCTTAATGCGAATCTACTAACAAAAAAGAAAGAAAATAAAGGAACGACAAGCTGCAAAATCTTGGGATCTTTAACCCCTTGAGGCCCAGAACGTAATTTCCATTGTAATTTGAGTACCATTAGACGATTTTTAGTGAATTTAAGCAATATTTTATAGATATGACCTGTTTAGTATCATTGTCAACGAACTCATTTGGTATATTAAGTTACTTCTCGTGATTTTATGGCTAACAACAGACAATTTTTATAGTAAAGGAAAGATATGGGCGTGAAGGGGTTAAAGCTGTAAAAACAAAATTCAACAGATAATTGAGGGAAGAGGAGGAGGGCTACAAAGTATTACAAAGGACTATAAACCTAAACTTGGACTTGAACTTGGACTTGGACTAGCTGTTTTTATTAGTGACGATGGTTTTCTGAACGATAATGTGGTGATGATGATGATGATGATGATGAGTATAGGCGAAGGTTCCTGATGGTATAGCCGGTGCTCTCCTTCTGCTCCTCATGTCCCGCCGTCCTCCTCGGAAATCAATACTGAGTTGATTAGAAGTTAAATAACGCCTACAGCCCGGGAATGAGTAAATAACCTGTTGACGCCCCGGTGTACATTGCATAGGGTGGCGGGATGATCCGGGAGGCATTGACTTCAGGCTGGAAGGGTTATCGAAGACAGGGCAGAGGGACCAGTCTACAGGCCGCTAGGTTAGTATTCAAGGGGATATTTCTCTATTTTTTTTTCCGACTTGTAACCCCTTCACGCCCAGATCTTTCCTTTGCTATATAAAAAAATGCTTGTTGTTAGCCATAAAATTACGAAATATAACTTAATATACCAAATTAGTAGTCGACAAGGATACTAAACAGGTCATATCTATAAAATATTGCTTATATTCACTAAAGAACATCTAATGGTACCCAAATTACAATGGATATTAGGTTCTGGGCCTCAAGGGGTTAAATGTATAACTGTTGGATGACATGTTTATTGCACAAATGATGAACTGCAAAACCCCAACCGTGAGGAACCTATTTTGTCATATATCAATTTTGTCAACCGATTTTAATTTTGATAGATTAATTAAGCTTGAGACCTTGAGCAGAGCGAAGACAAAGCTGCTCCTATATATATACACGTTAAGTACTTCGCC
>JACEEZ010007801.1:457500-465000 GCA_016584305.1 Chionoecetes opilio | reverse complement strand
GAAGCACTTTCCATATTCACAAGAGCAAAGTGATGGAAAAAATGTGCTACTTGTCTTTGAAAAAGGCATGCAACAAATGCTGAAACAGGCCATGGAGACTGACTATAAGGAGATGCACTAATTTTGGCAAAGCTGCCAGGATTGTGCGAGAGGACATCTTTCGTTCCTGTGGTTTCAACTTCAGTGGCTCCTTTCCCCCTGACTGCCAGAAGAACTCTGTTCCAGCCAACCTCAAGAGTATGGTGACCATGCTGATGAAAGGAGCTGACTTGAAAGATCAGGACTGCACAGATTCCCAGGCCTGTCTCACTGCCTCACAGATCATACTCTTCAACTGCAAAAAGAGAGCCAGAAGAGAAAAGCAAATACCAAGCAGTCGATCACGACATTCGTTGGAAATTGAGCCACCCCTACCACTCTACATTGGCCTAAACCCTCCACACGCAGACTAGGTAAAGAAAACTTGTTACCCAGATGCATGACTTGGGCCTGAGTGTCAGTTATGACCGGGTGCTCCACCTAGAGAATCACCTGGCTACTGCTGTGTGTGAGGACATGAAGAGAAGGGAGTTGTGTGCCCAGTCCAGTTGCGCTTTCAGCTCTTCACTGTAGGGGCCCTTGATAATATTGACCACAACCCCTCAAGCACAACAGCCACAGGATCATTCCATGGGACAGGTATTCAGCCTGTTCCAGTTTCCTACCAGTTCAAACATGGGCCAATCCCAGAGTGAGATCAGCTAGCCTTCTAAAAAACACCACCAGGACCATAGACTGCCTGAAAACTTCACCACTGTTCCAGCTGTGGCACTTCGGAAGGAAAGCGTGGCTGTGCCGAGGACTTCGTATGACATCCGACCCATCAGTGGACACCTTGACAAGGCCCGCGACAAAGAGAACAAGTGGCTGGAAAAATGCCATTTTGCTCATGGAAAGGAAGAGTTGGTCAGGGGAGATGCTGTTGCCTGGTCTGCTTACCACGCCTCCTGTGAAGAGAGCCCCGTTGACTTGCAGCCTGCAATCACTCAGCTCCTGCCGCTCTTCAGTGAGAAGGCTGCCACTGCAGCAATGGTCAAACATGGGATGAATGTTCTGCGTGAAGCCATACAGTTTCTGAATCCTGGGCAACTTCCTGTCATTGCCTTAGATGCTCCGCTGTATGCACTGGCCAAGTTCGTTCAGTGGCACTGGCCGCACCCCACATGGCGAAGACCAGTACGTGGTCATGTTTGGAGGTCTCCATGTTGAGATGGCTGTTTGGAAGACACTTGGGGACTACTTGGAGGCATCAGGCTGGACAACCGCATTAACTCAAGCAGGCATTGCATCGTCTGGCACTGCGAACTCTTTCCTGACGGCCTCACACCTCACGAAGACCAGACACGCCCACCAAGTCAGTGCTCTCGCACTGGCCAAGATGCAGCGGGATGCTCACCAAGAGGCAGTTGGTGAAACACCAAGCAATGATGAAGTTTTGAGGCATGGAGACGGGACATGGCTGCCAGGAGTCCCAAAATTCCATTACTGGGATACCATCCTGCGGCTGGAAATTCTTGGCCTGATCGTTGTACGTGCACACAGAGAACAAGATTTCCCCTTATACGTTGAGACACTGAAAGCTCTTGTGCCATGGTTCTTCGCTCTGGACCACCAGAACTATGCCAGGTGGCTCCCGGTGCATATCAGGACATGGAGAGTCTGCCCCCAGCAGTTCAACACCAATCGAAGTCAACGGCAACTGGGTCGTTTCGAAAACAGCCCCAAAAGGTTTTCCACTATACCCATTGACCAAGCCCACGAACAAAACAACGAGCTTGTGAAAGGTGAAGGAGGAGCAGTGGGCCTTACCGAGAACCCAGTTGCCTTCAGGAGGTGGATGGTTGCGGGACCGGAGCAGGCGCGACTCCTGGCAGAGTTCGGGGAGCAGTATGCCGACCCCCCCAAATGATGACCAGTACCATCACGAGGAGGGGTCTATCTACCCAGAAGACTATCCAGAAGCAAACTGTGGACCTTATCCAGGTCATCAGTGAGATGGGGAAACCCATTCAAGGATGACACCCCAGAACTCCTGGCACTTGACAACACGGAATGTCATCGACCATCCTGTTGTCAACACAGTCCGCACAGTAGAGCCTGTTGGCAAGAAGCAGTATGAGACATACAAGAAGTCGTGTTGACAGATGCTACACACTCCATCCATGACCCAATTAAGAAAAACAATTGCCCTGTTCAGATCGCCAACACCAAAGACGAAGAGTAAGCAGGTCGGACAAGTGTCTATGCTGAAGGATGACGTGGCCCTCTTTTCCCGTCTCTACATAGTCACACAGCACCGTGATGGGGACCTGGACACCTTCTTCAAGCATGAGAATCACCCATACCCTCCTTTTGGCTGAAAGAGGGAAGCTGCGACAAGGGAAGAAGTCCGATCTCACCAACATTCTGGCCCAGAAGACGCAAGAAGAACCCTCTGGCTCATTTGATGTTAGAGTGCTCGATGGTGCTGCTGTGGTACACCTCCCAGTGACTGGCATCACTACATTTGACGATTATGCAAGTGGAGTGTTTGTTCCCACATCATGAGGCAACTGGAAACCTCTATGAGAGTAGATGTGGTATGGGACAGGTACCTGGACAACAGTATCAAAGAATCAACCAGAGAGAAACGGGGGAAGGTGTACGAAGGAAGGTGGCAGGCCAGACCAAGGTCCCAGGCAAATGGCCCGATTTCCTGCGTGACCCCACAAACAAGGTAGAACTCTTCCAGTTCCTATCAGAGAAGATTGTATCCACTACCTTCCAGACGGAAAGCAGGTCTTTGCAACATCTGGAGCCTCTGTAGTCTGCAGTGGCACTGACCACTCGATGCCGCCATGTGACCACGAAGAGGCAGACACAAGAATTGTGGTCCATCTACAAGATGCCCTAGAGAGTGGATGCACCACATGCTTGGTACGCACCGTGGATACTGACGTTCTTGTCATCCTCATCGGGAAGTATCACTTTCTAGCCAGCAAGTATCCATCGGCTGACATCTGGGTCGCCTTCGGCAGTGGCAAGAACTTCCTTTTCCTACACATCAATGCCATCTGTAGTACTCTGGGCAAAGAGAAGTCCACAGCGCTACCAGTGTTCCACAGCTTCACAGGGTGTGATACGACTTCTTCTTTCTTTGGAAAGGGGAAAAAGTCGGTTTGGGAAGCATGGGGTGCCTATACCGAAGTCACAGATGCCTTCAACTTCATCGTAGAACATCCACATGCACAAATCACCGTGGATTGCCAGGAGTTCCAGATGCTGGACGTTTCACAGTCGTTATATATGACAAGACCAGCCCTCTGGTGTCGGTGAATGAAGCAAGAAAGGAACTGTTCTGCCAGAAAAACAGAACGATGGAGAACATTCCCCAACTCAACAGGCCCTGCTGCAGCACACCAAGCGTGCAGTGTACCAGGCTGGCATCTGGACAACCTGTCACCAGGCCCAACAACAGACACCAACTGCTGAAGGCTGCGGTTGGACACTGGATGCAGAAACAAAGTCCTGGGTTCCTGTCTGGAGCTCGCAGCCTGCGGCAGCAAAGGCTGTAAGTGAACTTGTGAAGTGTGCCTGCAAAAGTGCTGCAGGTTGTGGCGGGAGATGTTCATGCAAGAAAGCCAGCTGGAAATGCACCGAACTGTGCAGCTGCAAATGTGAGAAGTAGACACATAATTATACAATTATGAATCATACCTGCATTGTGATACTGGTGCTTAACAAAGACATGGCATTCCTGCAGCTGTACAGGAAGAACATGATTGTTGTATAATGAGCTTAATGAATACTTATTTTTCATAATGCACCGTCAGTAGATTAACCACTGTCATTTTTGAATTGCAAGGAGTATGTTTTAATTCGTGTTCTGCTAATAAACTACATGGCATTTCGCGATGTCCGCAGGGGAGTTTAAAGTCGAATAAATATTGAATTTATGTTTTTTTGACAGCCATATTGGAATATTTTGTTCTGGAGTTATTAAATATAATAATAATAACTTGCATCCAATAAACATTATCCTTATGACTATTCTTTTAAAAAACCCATTTACCCTAATTTCCACATGCGGAAATGTCAAAATAATAAAGAAGCGTTCCTTATAGCCATCTGAGTGATGGGATCATTTGTCTCCCCTCTCAAAATCATAGCTAGGAGCCTGTAGAGTGCCTGAAAAAATTTTGGTGCTTTTATCCGGCATGTCCCCATCATTTCACTAAGCTGCCGGACTAGTAGAATCCGTGGGGACTTGATAGAAACCTTTAAGATCCTAAAAGGATTTGATGTCATTAATCAAGAGAACCTATTCGAGCTTTCAACTCAAGTGACAACAAGAAATAATGGTTTAAAACTAAACGGTCAACGTTGCATCACTGATCTCCGTAAAAATTATTTCAATGTGAGAGTCGTTGATCGATGGAACAAGTTACCAGCAAATGTTGTCGAAGCCAGCACAATAACTACATTTAAAAACAGACTTGACGCGCACTGTAAAGTAAATGGGTATTGATAGTGCCCTGCGAATTCATATTTAGTCCCCCGGATCGATTAGTTGTAGTGGTAGTGGTAGTTGTAGTTAGTATATTTCATACCCTATTTTTCTGCACTATGAAACTTCCGTGTTCCTATCTTCTTTTAAGGACATGGTATCCTTTTCCAACTGTTTTCTTACAAATAGTTGATAGTTGGTAGTATGTAGTTCAGCAGATACCCTCATCATGGACCAATAGGTCTCCTGGTGTCTGTTATTCCTATGTAATCCTATGTAATCTTTCTTGTCTTCCTTCTGAGTCTCTTCCTATGTCGTCTTTGTCTTCTTCCTTACATCGCCAACGTCTTCCTTATCCTGTCACACCTTCCCCTCCTCTTTATCCATTCCCTTCTTCCCCTTTCGTGTTCCCGGGATATTTTCAAAGGTGGATGCAGTGTTTTTTTTTTCTTTTCTGGATTTCCTTCACGTTCTTCCTTACTTTCTTGTAGGTTTACCGTCTTTTCACGCCCCCTTCTCTTCTCTTCATCCAGTACGTCCCTCCTCCCTCAACAATAAAGCAGATTTGAGACTCCCCCAAGAACACTGTGAGGGTGAAGGGCATTAGGGAAGGGAGTAAACCACCACTGCCATCACCACCATCACCCGTATCCTAACAACCATCACTACTACTACTACTACTACTACTATTACCAGCCTGGCCTTTACCACCACCTACGCCACCATTGCCACTATCTTTACTACCACCATCCCCAACAATAACAACAAGAACAAAAACAAAATGAACACTAAACAGTAGCAACAACAACAACAACACCAACGACAACATAAGTCACTAACACCACACTCTGCCTTTCTCCTTAAAACACACACACACACACACACACACACACACACACACACACACACACTCACACACACACACACACACACACACACACACACACACACACACACACACACACACACACACACACACACACACACACACACACACACACACACACACACACACACACACACACACACACACAGCCAGAGGTGGGCACCGCAAACGAAAATCCACTTCCGCAAACGCAAATCCGCAAACCCCAATCCTTAAGTTCCGCAACCGCAAGTCCGCAAATTTCTTGAAGTTCACACTTCCGCAACCGCAAGTCCGCAAACCGCAAACCAAGTATGTGATATTTTCTCTGCCTACATTGTAAAAATAGAAGTAAAGCACTTTGTGGTAGTAAATTTATATATTATTTACTAATTCACATACGACAATACTTATTAATATATATATATATATATATATGTATATATATATATATATATATATATATATATATGTAATATATTACTATTTTTTTAGTCACCCCTCAGCGCCCCACAGATGTTATAACTCACATTTTACCTTCCCCTCATTGTGATCACTCACTGAATATATCAACTAAGGGGTAATAATAAGTATAAGTACACTACACTCCAAATTATATATCATTGATATGATATCAGACCCTTAACCTCAATCTCCTCATTCAGAGTCTTCTAATGATAGTTCCATCTTGAGCAGGTCCATGTTGCCCTTCATGAAGACCAACCAATCTCTCAAAATTATCGGAGGTCATATACTCGCTCTCTTGGCCTTCATGATGTCCGACCCCTGAGATAACAGTCTCTCTACTGCTGCAGAGCTGGGTATAGCCGTGTTATACTTAACGAACACATCTACCCAGGCGGCACGGGAAAGGGCGGGAAACACGGCCTGCTCCAGCAGCTTGTTACTCTGCTTCTCTGAACAACAGAAATCAAGCTCTTTCCTCATCTTGTTGGAGAGGCGGGTAGAGTAGAGTTGATGTCCTCTGTAGCTGTGGGTCCTGGGCTCCTCATAGCATGCAAATAATAGTAATTTGTTTTTGTAATAAATATATTAAGTAAAAATATTAAGTAATCGGAGTCAGAAAAAAAATACTGTTACTTAAATAACGCGAAATAAAATGTGCTTAGATTTGTTTTTAAATATATTATTGCACCTATATCATAAATATGACAATAATTTATCAGTATGACGCTCAAGATTGCTACTATAATGACTTGGACAGAAGATGAAGTAGATCTCGATAGAATCAATAAGTCTCACCTTGAAAAAATCATCTTCTTTGTCTTCATCTGGGCTGCTGCCTTCTGAGGTATCCAAGACAGCCTGCTCCGTGACCTCGAACAGCAGTCTTGATATCACGGCATCTACCTTCTCAGGGTTAAGAAGGAGGACCACAGGCATCTTGAAGAGGGGGCGGATTGCTGTCAATCAATCATTGGAGGCATACGCCGGGGGGTGCATCGCCTCGCCCACCCTACGACGACACTCCCGGGGTCACCACGCGCGAGTCCCCAAGCAGGCTCCCTTCCCATACCAAGCAACTCTCGACAGGAATCATCAACTTTCCCCAGCTACGAGCCTTGTGGGCACCCCCTTGGCTTCCTTCTCGCCGGATTGTCTCTTACAGATAAAACCCGATGGGAAGGATCGGTTTCAGGGTAGCGTGCCACATGCTCATATAGCCAAAGTTGGCGCTGACGGACTATGCAGGTAATAGGACTCGATTCAGTCTCACGGTGCAATCGCTGATTTGACACGTAAATCATCCCAGCGATACCCCATGATACTGCGGAGACAATTATTACCAAAGGCATCGATTCGCCTCTTCAAGTCGCTATTTAGTGTCCATGTCTCACAACCATAGAGTAAAACAGGGATCACAAGCGACTTGAAGATCCGGATCTTTGTTCTCCTGCACAGTTACCGACAAAGCCAAATACTCGTGCTGAATGAGTCCATAACACCGTGGGCTATGCCAATTCGCCGTAAGACTTCTTAACGTGACCCGCCATAATTATGAACTGCGCTACCAAGGTATGTAAAACTTTCCAAGATCTCAATGTCCTCGCCGCACGCATGAACAGACTGTACTGTTTCATCTAGTAAG
>JACEEZ010007801.1:450000-452500 GCA_016584305.1 Chionoecetes opilio | reverse complement strand
ATCATGTGCTGGAAGGCCGGGTTAGATGGGTGTGTCATGTGATGGAAGGCCGGGTTAGATGGGTGTATCATGTGCTGGAAGGCCGGGTTAGATGGGTGTATCATGTGCTGGAAGGCCGGGTTAGATGGGTGTGTCATGTGATGGAAGGCCGGGTTAGATGGGTGTGTCATGTGCTGGAAGGCCGGGTTAGATGGGTGTGTCATGTGATGGAAGGCCGGGTTAGATGGGTGTATCATGTGCTGGAAGGCCGGGTTAGATGGGTGTATCATGTGATGGAAGGCCGGGTTAGATGGGTGTGTCATGTGATGGAAGGCCGGGTTAGATGGGTGTGTCATGTGATGGAAGGCCGGGTTAGATGGGTGTGTCATGTGATGGAAGGCCGGGTTAGATGGGTGTGTCATGTGATGGAAGGCCGGGTTAGATGGGTGTATCATGTGCTGGAAGGCCGGGTTAGATGGGTGTATCATGTGATGGAAGGCCGGGTTAGATGGGTGTATCATGTGATGGAAGGCCGGGTTAGATGGGTGTATCATGTGCTGGAAGGCCGGGTTAGATGGGTGTGTCATGTGATGGAAGGCCGGGTTAGATGGGTGTATCATGTGCTGGAAGGCCGGGTTAGATGGGTGTATCATGTGCTGGAAGGCCGGGTTAGATGGGTGTGTCATGTGATGGAAGGCCGGGTTAGATGGGTGTGTCATGTGATGGAAGGCCGGGTTAGATGGGTGTATCATGTGATGGAAGGCCGGGTTAGATGGGTGTATCATGTGCTGGAAGGCCGGGTTAGATGGGTGTATCATGTGATGGAAGGCCGGGTTAGATGGGTGTATCATGTGCTGGAAGGCCGGGTTAGATGGGTGTATCATGTGCTGGAAGGCCGGGTTAGATGGGTGTATCATGTGCTGGAAGGCCGGGTTAGATGGGTGTATCATGTGATGGAAGGCCGGGTTAGATGGGTGTATCATGTGATGGAAGGCCGGGTTAGATGGGTGTGTCATGTGATGGAAGGCCGGGTTAGATGGGTGTATCATGTGATGGAAGGCCGGGTTAGATGGGTGTATCATGTGCTGGAAGGCCGGGTTAGATGGGTGTGTCATGTGATGGAAGGCCGGGTTAGATGGGTGTATCATGTGATGGAAGGCCGGGTTAGATGGGTGTATCATGTGCTGGAAGGCCGGGTTAGATGGGTGTGTCATGTGCTGGAAGGCCGGGTTAGATGGGTGTATCATGTGATGGAAGGCCGGGTTAGATGGGTGTATCATGTGATGGAAGGCCGGGTTAGATGGGTGTATCATGTGATGGAAGGCCGGGTTAGATGGGTGTATCATGTGATGGAAGGCCGGGTTAGATGGGTGTGTCATGTGATGGAAGGCCGGGTTAGATGGGTGTATCATGTGATGGAAGGCCGGGTTAGATGGGTGTATCATGTGATGGAAGGCCGGGTTAGATGGGTGTATCATGTGATGGAAGGCCGGGTTAGATGGGTGTATCATGTGATGGAAGGCCGGGTTAGATGGGTGTATCATGTGATGGAAGGCCGGGTTAGATGGGTGTATCATGTGATGGAAGGCCGGGTTAGATGGGTGTATCATGTGATGGAAGGCCGGGTTAGATGGGTGTATCATGTGATGGAAGGCCGGGTTAGATGGGTGTGTCATGTGATGGAAGGCCGGGTTAGATGGGTGTGTCATGTGATGGAAGGCCGGGTTAGATGGGTGTGTCATGTGATGGAAGGCCGGGTTAGATGGGTGTGTCATGTGATGGAAGGCCGGGTTAGATGGGTGTATCATGTGATGGAAGGCCGGGTTAGATGGGTGTATCATGTGATGGAAGGCCGGGTTAGATGGGTGTATCATGTGATGGAAGGCCGGGTTAGATGGGTGTATCATGTGATGGAAGGCCGGGTTAGATGGGTGTATCATGTGATGGAAGGCCAGGTTAGATGGGTGTGTCATGTGATGGAAGGCCGGGTTAGATGGGTGTATCATGTGATGGAAGGCCGGGTTAGATGGGTGTATCATGTGATGGAAGGCCGGGTTAGATGGGTGTATCATGTGATGGAAGGCCGGGTTAGATGGGTGTATCATGTGCTGGAAGGCCGGGTTAGATGGGTGTATCATGTGCTGGAAGGCCGGGTTAGATGGGTGTATCATGTGCTGGAAGGCCGGGTTAGATGGGTGTATCATGTGCTGGAAGGCCGGGTTAGATGGGTGTATCATGTGCTGGAAGGCCGGGTTAGATGGGTGTATCATGTGATGGAAGGCCGGGTTAGATGGGTGTATCATGTGATGGAAGGCCGGGTTAGATGGGTGTATCATGTGATGGAAGGCCGGGTTAGATGGGTGTATCATGTGATGGAAGGCCGGGTTAGATGCGTGTATCATGTGCTGGAAGGCCGGGTTAGATGGGTGTATCATGTGATGGAAGGCCGGGTTAGATGGGTGTATCATGTGATGGAAGGCCGGGTTAGATGGGTGTATCATGTGCTGGAAGGCCGGGTTAA
>JACEEZ010007801.1:442500-445000 GCA_016584305.1 Chionoecetes opilio | reverse complement strand
CATATACGCCCTTCTTGCCTCCAGTTTTAAGAAGTCACGGTTAATTACATTTGCATCGTAATTAAGAAATTAAGACAGCACACAGCCAAATTTTCATGTAGATTGCTTTCATTTGCCCTTTTTTCAGCAAGTGTATTCTTCTAGCACGCTCTTCTTCCCGCACTGCAATGTGATCCAATTCCGGGGCGGCGCCGGCGGGTGTTTGGCGGCGGGCGAGGCGGCGAGGCGGACCAAGATCTCACCTCGCCGTAAAACAATAGAGCCCATCGAGGGGGAGACGAGCCTTGAAAGATGACTTTAATTAACCGCGTAATGACATCGGATTTGCCATTCAGATTTCTTCCACAGGGATTGAGTCACACGGGATTTCTTTCCAAATACATAATCTGAAACCTGAGATTTTATTTCCATGTATTTTCAAAGACATGTAGAGTACTATTGATTTCTGGCATTTGAGGGAGGGAAATAGAGAGGGAGGAGAGGAAGGAAGAGAACTGAAACAATAAAAAAAGAAATATAAATACTAATATACGCACACACAAAAAAATAATACATGGTGAGGGGTTATTCAGAAAACAATAATTTACCCGCGTCATTAGTAAATATCAAAATAGTTCATGTTTGCTGAGTCAAAGTTGAGTCACGTAGCGCAGCATGAAAGTTGTTTCCGGTCACCTATGTACTTGATGCACGCCACTCATTATAATGACTTGCTTCACCTATGTTGTGTGTGTGCATGTGCTTTTTTTATGCAACAGTCTGATGGAATATAATATTTCCAACGGCGTGTGTTCAACTGAATGGCCAACGATGTATGTATTCATCTAGTTGTATTCATTAGTTGTATTTTACAGGGCTTGAGCTACACTCGTATGGTCCCGTCGCCATATCTACATTTTTTATCATTCATCCTTAGTGTTGGCCGAAACCATCACCTCGGAAGGCGGGTCACAAACCCCCGGCTAACACCCGGTACCCATTCACTGCTGGGTGGACAGGGGCTCGGGTCTTAAGAAGAACGCCCGTCTGTCCATCCCATCTGTGTAGTGTGACTGATGTAGTTCCGTCAGTATTGCTTCCATCATCACCACCATCACCATTGCGACTTGTAGCTCAGTACGCCACGGATACGAGAGTTATGATACTTTAGATAGGGAGGGAAAGGAACTGTGAATGGTTTCCGTGGGCGTAGACAAGATTGAAATGACTGAACACACAAGCTGTCAGAATAGTTGCCCCTCAGAATCACAAGATAACTCTGTATTGTTTGAGTAATGTCGATTTTAGTTTACATGAATATTAGATAAATTCCAAGAGACCATCACCTTCACTCACTGAATGAGATAGAGAATCTGTCCCAGTATAGCGTCGGGTGCTGCAGGGGATGTGTTACTCGTGTGAGTTCAGTGGTGGGGCTGACCGCTCTCGCCGCCTCGCCCTATCACCGTTGTTGTTGCAGTCAGTCAGTCGGCGGCCTTGTGCGGCACGTTCAAAGATCAAGTGATTGTTGTTATCACTTAAGCGTAAATAAAACATATAAAACAAAACGATACACTCTGTTGTGCACGCAGCGGACACATGTAATAGTAAAAGTAATAGTAATAGTAAATTTATTGACATTATTGTTACATCTATAAACTGTATAAACAAACTAATATATACCATGTCTATTAACGGCATGGTCTGTCGAGCCAAGACTCTTTGACAGACGAACATTTCTAAATTAAAATTTGCAGTACACAGGCAACATTATTTTCTAAGAAATAAAATTGAATAAATGATGCAATCAAACTTTACAACTACAGTAAATACGATTCCAATTATGTAAAAACAAGCACCAAATCTCCAACACATATTAATCTTACAGACATTAACAATATAGAACATGCATGAATAGCCTAAGTGTGAGATGTACCTGTTGGACTTCTGGTTATGGGACATTGAGGTCGACCTTAGCAGTTGCTTCATTGATGTGAACGAAAAAATATTTTCTAGCATCTTTTAATACAACAAATTAATTTTTTCATGCATATTGTGAGAATTGCATCGCTTAACTTTAACAAAGATATCAGAAAATCAAGACTTGTAGCAAATCACTGTGCCAAACTGCCGGGATAAGTAGCAAGTTTGTTATATATGAAGAGTTTTGCCTAATTATCTGACACAATGTGCAATATTGTGTATTCAACGTTCACGAAAAGACTTTCAAGCAGACTGGAACGAAAAAGAAAATATCAACTAATTCAAATTTTATCTAACTATAAAATTAAAACATATATATATATATATATATATATATATATATATATATATATATATATATATATATATATATATATATATACATATATATATATATATATATATATATATATATATATATATATATATATATATATATATATATATATATATATATATGTATATATATATTTTTTCTTCACATGCACATTTACTTTCCACAGATCACCAAAGCTCAAAGCCAAAGTCAAAGCTCGCC
>JACEEZ010007801.1:415000-437500 GCA_016584305.1 Chionoecetes opilio | reverse complement strand
TTGATCTTCCTTTACAGTCCTTTTCAGTCCCTTTACAGTCCTTTTCAGTCCCTTTACAGTCCTTTTCAGTCCCTTTACAGTCCTTTTCAGTCCCTTTACAGTTCTTTTCAGTCCCTTTACAGTCCTTTTCAGTCCCTTTACAGTCCTTTTCAGTCCCTTTACAGTCCTTTTCAGTCCCTTTACAGTCCTTTTCAGTGCAGTAAAGTCCCGGTGATGAGTCTGTAATAACATGGAAAGAGGCAAGCGTCCCGTCCCACCTGCATCTCGCCTCACCTGTATGCGTATACCTGGCCTGACCGCTTCCCTCTCCTTGCGGCCGTAAATTCACAGGTTACAACTTTGTTTTCAATGTGTTTTTGAGTCGTTATGTTGTAGTGAAATGAGCGTAATAATCTTATCAGTTGTTGTTTTCTAACGAAGTAAAAAGGAGTAGTTTTATGTGTGTTGCGAAGATGAAGCGATAGTCTGGGTGGCTGGGCTGCTGCAGGTGCCTGGGTCGCCACAAGCTCCCCTCTTCCTCCACTAAAACCTGCCATATATTTTGGGTTTTGGTATTTTTATGTAAAACCTACCATATATTTTTGGGCTGGCTTTATATATGTTTGTTGGTTTTTGGTTGTGTGTGAAGGGAAATCTGAAAACTCTACTCCTGCCGATTCTGCATTTTCCGTCTTCTTATGACTTTATTTATATACTATCTGAGAAGTCACCTTAAATTATATAACAGATAAAGTATAATGTAGCGAAGGCAAGATGATGAGTGAACTTCGCTCTCACGCACACCCTCTGCCTCTCCCTGTCTGCGTCTGCACATAGACGCAGATAGTGGACAGATGCAGAGACATAGGCACATGAAAGGGCAGAGACAGAGATATATGTATACAGAGGACAGAAGCAGAGATATAGACAGAGGACAGAGGCAGAGACATAGACAGAGGACAGAGGCAGAGATATAGACAGAGGACAGAGGCAGAGATATAGACAGAGGACAGAGGCAGAGATATAGACAGAGGACAGAGGCAGAGATATAGACAGAGGACAGAAGCAGAGATATAGACAGAGGACAGAGGCAGAGACATAGACAGAGGACAGAGGCAGAGATATAGACAGAGGACAGAGGCAGAGATATAGACAGAGGACAGAGGCAGAGATATAGACAGAGGACAGAGGCAGAGATATAGACAGAGGACAGAGGCAGAGATATAGACAGAGGACAGAGGCAGAGATATAGACAGAGGACAGAGGCAGAGATATAGACAGAGGACAGAGGCAGAGATATAGACAGAGGACAGAGGCAGAGATATAGACAGAGGACAGAGGCAGAGATATAGACAGACAAACAAAACACATGACTCTATATATAATTGAATGATTTATTGACCGCTGGACCGCTTGCAGGTTGATTCATTGATTGACATTATTTTCAAAACTCTAATTACATTTCCATAATGAACACTCTTGCCTACATTTTCCTCATCATTAATGTCAAGAATGTAATCTTTTTTATTTTTATTTTCAAGTTTTTGGTTTTGTAGGAAGGTTTGCGTACGGTACACCTTATGCGAAACACGGCTCCCTAGGATCATATTGCTGCTATTGACATCAATTATGTTGTCTCTTTTAATAATTTGATGAAGTAACATTTTTATTCCCGTTTTGTTGGTCCGTGTCTCTGCAATCCCATTCATGGTAATCGTCGCTGAACTGCAACGCTCACTCGATCATGCGTGAGTTTGTATTGCGTAAAAATGATCGCACTTCGCTTTTGTCGTAAAAAACAATTAATCACAAATATTATCAAAATAAAATAATAATAATAATAATAATGATTTTTTTTTATATTATTATTATAATAAACTTCGTAGAAGTAGTGCAGAGTAGAATCACTTTATCTTTGTATGCTTCAGTGTGTGAGCGTTGGGAACAAGTGGCGGGTGTCTTCCCTCTGAATGGCGCAGGGGGCCCACCCGCCCTCGGGGGTCGGGGGCATGAAGCAGGGCTGGGGCGTTGTCTGCAGTGTTCAGAGGCCTGAGTGTGTGGGATAATACTCACAATGACCACAGGTATATATGTAATATCAGCTGTTGAAGACTGTCAGGGGTTATTATCTCCGTAAATCAATCAAGAAAGGCTCCTTTTATCTTGCCCAGAATGGTCTCTGCTCATCACAGCTAGCGAGACTCCGAACAAGCTGCTCGAACTTTGAATCAGCGTAACGACTCACTGCTTCGAGTCGCCACTCACACATCGTGTATCAAGCAGAAAAGCAAAGAGATTCGACCTTTATCATTGTTTTTTCGTGATTGCGGCTCGGCACCTTTGAGGAGGAATGGCTGATGGAGTCATATTAATGGCTTACATGATTCAAATGTCGTATCCTTTACGCGAAAAAAAAGAGAGTGGGCCATAGCGACTGATGTTTCCCCTGCATAGTGTTGTGGTGCCCGCCACCGGGAAGCTCGTATTAATATAAGCCCCACCAAAGTCCGCCTTGGCAATATCCAAAGCGGCGCTGCAGCGACTGCGACAGGTGCATGATGGCCGTTCATTGAGTTCACCTGTGCGGCCCACCTCGCGCGGTGGCGCCGCCCTGGCGGGTAGAGTTGCAAGTTGGCAGTGAGTCCTGGGCGACGAGCCAGTGTCGTGTGGACGCGTGAGGGAACATCAGCGCGTTACTTGGTGCTCCACACGCTGGCAGACTCTCATGCTCGCTCTCCCTAACTTACCTTACATGGCATGCGGGACATTGTAATTGTATTGAAAACTGTTATTGACTTCATCTATGTTTCCTTACGTGGCAGTACTCTTGGCTGAACATTGGAGAATGATTAATAATATTGCGTGGTGTCCCGTGTCTTTATCTAGTGTAGTTGTGATATGTGTCGTGTTATGAAGGGCAACGACATAGGGGGCTTGAACCTCCATCCTTAGCTCTTGGTGTTTGTCTGCTGTCATCAGTGCTTGTGTGCGTGTGTATGTTGGGGGGACAGGGAAGAACGCAAGCAAGCTGTGCAGGCCCCTGAGGAGCGCCTCATGTCACTCTGTGAGGGACGCCCCAACTTGATGGACTGTAAGGCTGAGATAATACCCCGGGGCCGCTGCAACACGTGGCCCCTGCCCCTCCAGGATGACTTACCACCCTCACACTTCTTCCCTCCTGTGTCTCTCGCCTCCCACCTCCCTGTGGGACCGCCAGTGGTGGGCGAGAGCGGCGGGTGCCCGATGGAGCCCCAGACCGCCGCGGTGCCTCCGAACGGTAACGCAAAGAAAGGCATCAGCACTCGGAGGAATGCTTGGGGCGGCTTGAGCTACGCCGATCTCATCACGTCAGCGATCACGTCAGTACCAGACGGTCGCCTCACCCTCGCCCAGATCTACGACTGGGTGGTGGCCAACATCGCGTACTTCAAAGACAAGGGCGACTCCAACTCCTCCGCCGGCTGGAAGGTAGGTGTAAGCCCGTCTGTCAGTCACCGCCTGCTTGCTGCACGCCGCCTCATGCCTCACCACGTCACTTTACATGCTCCGGCGATGAGGAAGCTCTAGGTTTTCACGGTACACAACAGAATCCTTGGATGTAATATTTTCGTGCAGACTTTGTTGTTGGTTAGAGCACAACGCTGACTCACACGGCTTTAGGATATAACCAAAAAAGAGGAAACTATGAATACACTCAAGCCTATCATAAGCAAGAACGACTAAATAATGTCACAAAAATATATCTAGTATATATCAAATTTTCAAAAATACAGTTTGTGATTTATATTCACCCGATGGAGGCGTGCAGTTTTGTGATGGATGCTTAGTACAATCGAGGCTGCCGAAGCAGACTGGAGAGCGGGCGTGACGGGGTGGCGGGCGATGGGCGGCGACCCGTGCTGTCCCGGCGAGGGTCAGGCCTGCACGTGAGGTCAAGGACAGGTCAAGGACACCAGCACTGACCACAATTTGGTGCACAATAGATGGGATTGTTTATTTGTCCAACTGGTTACCTACAATGATGAATGTCTTCACACACGGTCGACGGGAATGGCCTGACACGCGCTCTAAACCACTTGACCACGCAGGCGGTGTGTGGGCGTGCGTTTGTTTTCTTGTGTATATACGCATTTTTTTCTTTCTCGTGATTGTGTCCTCCATAAGACCTCTCAAGCGTGTGGGCCCAAAGCCCAGAGCAGTTCCTTCACATAGATTTTCAAACAACATGTAGTTTACGCACCCTAAATATATAGGCCTAATGTGGTTTTATGAAAATGTATGTGTATATTATTAAGTTGTTAATTTTACACAAAAAAGAAAATTTAGAAAAAAAATATTTCATAAAATTATCAAATTTATGAAAAAGTAAATCTTCTCAGAAAACTAAATTAGCAAACGAAAAATGATGTACCTGCAAAATATTTTGAAAAAAAAAAAAAAAAAAAAAAAAATATATATATATATATATATATATATATATATATATATATATATATATATTTTATATATATATATTATATATATATTTATATTTATTTATATATATTTTATTTATATATATATATATATATATATATATATATATATAATATATATATATATATATATATATATATATATATATATATATAATTTTATACCCAAACCTCTTCATTCATTCGTTCATTGCATGCACTTGTATACATGTAAAGGTTGTTCAGTAAGAATTTTTATCAACTTTTTCATAGTTTGATTAATGTCGGCAAAGAGAGAACTGTATTTGTCAAGTTTGATGGAGTGCGGAAGAAAAGGGAGGGACACAATAACAGCTAATTGATACAGCGGCCTGGCTCTGTGGCGACGCGGGACCAGGTCGGCGGAGGTGTCTGCACTGCGCGCAATTCTTTCCTTCCTGTTGTCCCGTCTCTGCTCGGCCCACACGCCTGCATCCACACGCTGGGTGACGCTCCATCGGCGGCACTCAAGCGTGAGATGGAGCTCTAATTGCCCTGCAAGCTAAGGCGGCAAATCCTTATTAACACAGATGGTTCTTATATTTTTTCCCCTGCCTCATACCTATATCCCCTTCCCCCCTACTCACACACACACGCACACACACACACACACACACACACACACACACACACACACACACACACACACACACACGATACTACATTGCAACACAAAACTTAGACATAGGGAAACACAAGCTGCTTACTTTGTGTGTGTGTGTGTGTGTGTGTATGTGTGTGTGTGTGTGTGTGTGTGTGCGTAGGTGGGTGGGTGGGGGTGGGGGGGTTAGGTAGGTGTAGATGAGGGTATATATAGGTGTGTTTGTGTGTATGTTCATGTTGTTGCATACACTTTCCCGATTATGTTTGCTTGTGTTTACTTGTGTGTCTTTCAAACTTAATTTCCTCTTTCCCCTGCTTTATGGATTTCGAAACAAGGCACTCGAGGACAACAAGAATAAACAGATCTCCATAGTGTGACCTTCCCTTGCCGTAAGGTGTGTTCGCATCACCGAGCCTAATGCTGCAGGCAGTTGCAATGGCTTGTAGAATGCGACATGTAAAGGTGGCCGTGGCATAAAGTATATCATTGCGAAACTATTGAAGAAAGGCGATTTGATTAGTTCTGATATCGTCCATAGAGTCAGGAGCTGTCAAAATCATAACTTTCCTTGCATTATCAGAGACCCTGTATATAGGACACCACCACCAACACCCTTCCCCGTTTTTCCATCACTAACACCCATCCCCTTTTCCCCATCACCAACACCCATCATCAAAGCGGGAGAGGCAGGAGATAGAGGGCGTCGGTCTATACTACAGCATCACCTAAAGCTTGAAGACGGGCAGGAAGACGTATCGGTAGATGTCTGACTATTTCCCAGTAAACAGGACGCAGGGGTGATTGGCAAATCTTTATGGAAAAAAAGAAGTTTAAAAAATGACACTGATAAGGAAGCGGAAGTAACAACTGTGCGATACATTTTC
Organism: Chionoecetes opilio; assembly: GCA_016584305.1. NCBI lineage: Eukaryota > Metazoa > Arthropoda > Malacostraca > Decapoda > Majidae > Chionoecetes > Chionoecetes opilio. The sequence continues at coordinate 431,540 of JACEEZ010007801.1, read as the reverse complement.
CGTGGTCTGTAAATAATGCGAAGAACTTGAAACTTAGAATGAAATAAGTAACGAAACAATGACTGACAGAGTAGTCTTATCAGGTTATGTCAGCCCTGCAAGACCATGTGTAGGGTGGGTGCAGAAAAGGCGAGAGGAGCTGCTGAGCCTGAAGACATCCTCACCAGCAGGCTAATGGGAGAAAATGGTAGATTTGGGGTTTGAAAAGGGTATATTTGCTTCAATATGAAAGGGTATATTTGCTTCGATATGAAAGGGTAGATTTGTAAGGGTAGAAACAGGGTAGCAGTATTTCATCACTACAAATACCCTTTTCTACCCTTTTCCTTCCCATCTTTTCTAAGAATAGGGTTAAAGTAGAGTATTCCAGAGGAAGAACGCGACGTCAGGATAAAAGTCATTGCATCCGCTGTATACCTCGAACGTTTTGTTGAGTGTATTAAGTAAAGGACCAAGGATAACCAGTAAATTGTGTCTTGTAAATTGCAACTTGTAGACTAGGTAGATCATTATTGTTGTCATGTAATGTGTGTGTGTGGGGGGGTGCATGTGTGTAAGGGGAAGAGGGTTGATAATCAGTTTTAAGTCCACAGTATTCGTGTGGAGGAGTGAGTGTGGAGGCAGCTTGGTAGGCTTGACGTTGGAAGTGCAGGAAGCCGCGTGCGTCACTCCTGCGCGCCGCCCCTTGTATTATTGTGGACTGCCGTCGCCGCCCATCACCTGGAGGAATTCTGCGTATTTCTATTTTTGAACGAACATATTAGATTTGTGTATTGCGATGTAGATTTGAAAGGAAACAATATACAAAGAATAGGGAACGAAGTTGGAGTCTTAAGTATTTATTTCATCCGAATGTACACCATACCATAAATCAGAAGGAAGCTTTACATTACGGGTTCAAATTTTATTATTTCCTTCTTGAAGACAAGTCAAGGATAATTTCCCTCTTTAAAAAATTATGTTCGGTGTCACTGCAAGGCAATGTCACCGTAGTAGGCGTTGGGCGGCGAGGCCATGGCTCAGTGATGCTGCAACGGAGCAATGTCCTTTTTCACTGTTAAAAAATATATATTTCCTGTGTTTCGTAAGCAGTAATGCGGATGACTGGTACAGGAATATAGTGAATAAGCTGAGGCTGATTTTCTAGTTTTTGTGTTTGAAAAGAGGCTGGTGTATGGTGCGTTATGGGCAATAGTAGAGGAAGGCGACTGAAAAACTACATCGATTTGTCGTATTTCTCAATAAATCCACTAAATTTCCTTTAACTCCTGTGTTTCCCTACCTCCTTTTGCACAAATTTCACGGAGATGCGATGTTGTGACGAGCCCCTGAGGACTCATTGCTTCATCTTCATCCCGCTGTTCCGAAGCAGCTCGGGTCAACACTCGTTTGTCTCTCAAACCTTGGACAGACCTGCGCTAATGTGTGAATGGGTTTGAAGAGTCTGGTGCCACTGTTAACTGTCTGTTCCGCGAGCGATATTTGTTAAAATATGAATATATACTTGTGTGACTGCGTCCTAAGATTGCCTGGTCGGCGGAATAGTGAAAACTGACGCAGGATCACTGTGCAGCTGGTAACTGACTTACACCACGACCAGCTGTGTACTCGCTAGGCAGTAGATGGTAACAGGGTACTCAGCGGGAGGTCAGTGGATCGCGTGAAGCAGCTCTGCCACCTGCGTTACAGCGTTGCCAACCAAGGCCTGGAGACGTGGTCTAATGCTGGAAGACCAGTCTCCATTTGCAACAAGCAAGCTATTAGAGCGAGGGAAAGTGGCTGAAGTAAAAACTCTGTGCGTATTGAGCAGCGAAGAGTAAACGATGCACAAAAACAAGATTAAATTTTGGTTCTTGGCAGGTCGATTACTGACATTATTGCGTGAAGGGTAACTTATGGCATTGATTAACGTGAGGTGAGTGTGTTGAGACATGAGCAAGACACTGACGAAGCCTGCAGTGAGTGGGTGCGAGTGGCGCACCCCTGCAGGGTCGGCGGGGTGGGGAAGCAGGGGTGGCGACCCGCTCCCCTTCAGGCACCGCTGGGCTGGTCGGCGTGAGCCTCGGGAGGGAGTTGCTCTCATATATATATCACCTGGTATCTTAACAGCCTGTATCATCAAGCTTCAACTACAGTGTATGGTGATAGCAGTCGTGGCCAGTGGCGCCGCTCTGGTGGCGGAAAATGGGTGCACTTGGGTGTCGACGTGATCGTCAGTCAGTTGGTGGGCCGCGTAGGTTGAGGACGTGCGCTCCCGTGTGTGATGATCATGTTGAGCCGCCGTGGGCCCCGGTGACGCCGCGTCTCAGCTGCACCACCACTTCGCGTCACCGCCTACTTCACTTTTACTGTGTGTCTTATGGTTTAAAGTTTAAACACTATGGCTTCAGGTTTCTTTGCATTAGTGAAGGAGGAACCCGACAGTGGGCATGAGATGGAAACTACGCCAGTGGCACTGCCGCCCACTAGTGCGAGTATGGGCGGCCACACTCCCCCAGGGAGTAGCGGTCGGCACGTGGCCTGCCCACCGCCACTTACACCTATCACGCCCACCATACGTCAGGTTCCCCTCCGCCATATGGAGATTGACCCGAACTTTGAGCCTGTGGCTCGGTCTCGTTCCAACACGTGGCCACTGCCGTGTCCTGAAGGTTATGGGGAGAGTGAGGAGTCTGTGGCGGTGTCAGCCGAAGGACCGGTCGTCGACCAGGGTCGACCGCTAGGCACTGTGGGCTGTCTTAGTGACGCCATCGGAGGCCCGCCCAAAAAGAACACTTCGCGCCGCAACCCCTGGGGCAACATGTCCTATGCAGACCTCATCGCCCAGGCTATCTTGTCGTCACCGGAAGCCCGCGCTACACTCTCCCAAGTCTACGATTGGATGGTGCAGAACGTCCCCTACTTCAAGGACAAGGGCGACTCCAACTCCTCCGCGGGCTGGAAGGTAGGCAGAGACAGGCGCGGCCGGCGACGCAGCAGGCGCCGGCCAGTGTTGCCGCTGGTGTCCTGCACCAGTGTTTTACTATTAATGGATGCGTCTCCCCATTCGGGAGGACGTGGCCGAGGGGAACGAGCTTACGTGCAGTTAAATGCAAATATACCTTAGACTAGTACATCAATTTAATCTATCACAAAATTACGTGGTACTGCTTGTGAAGCCAAAAAATATATATTCGTACATCAGTATCATCATTTAATGTTGTCATATGATATGTAATAGCAGTCTTTATAGCAATTAAGTGAGTTGTCGCTGGTGTGGCGGGTCAGCGGGGCGGCTCCAGCGTGGCGCCGCACCAACGAGCCCGGCGGCCTTGCTGTTTGCTTATTGCATTGCATGGCATGTATTAAGTGACTGCAGTGTGTGTGTGTGTATGTGGCGAACATGCATATAGGAGCCGACGTGATTTTTATCATTCAGCAACAAATACATGAAAAACCCATTAAGTCCGATTTGTTATATAATTAAACAAAAAACAAACGAACATATACAAAGCAGGATTTGACCCTTGGTACAGTGATCTATATATTATAGTCTGGGCGAGTAGCCAGGACGGGACGGCCGCTCTTGTCCCGGCGCCCACATCTTTGCAGCACTTAACAAAATATATCTGTATCGAATAAATCAGATTACGTCACCGCAGGCTATGGGCGATGCTGCGTAGCTGTACCGCACAGAGGACTTAGAGAAGGCGGCGGGCGGTTTCTCTTTTTGGATTGTGTGAGGGCGGGCATGTCGCAGTTTGCTGAAAGTCATGACCATATGGAATCCTACGTGGCGTGGAAAGGATAGGGATAGGGGCAGGAAGGGATGACTCAGAACTCAGGACGGGGAGCGCCTAGGTCCGCCTTGTCGGCGGGCAAGACCTGACCCGTGCAGGATTGTCTGGTTCAGGCCGCACCGGGATGTGGGATGATATAATGACCATGATCCTGCTGCTGTTGTCCAGGGGTTAAGAAGGGTCAGCGGGAGGTGAGGTCCGTGCTGGCTGCTGGTCGTCTTGGGTCGCCCGCCAGGGGGGGGGGGGTCGAACTTGGGAGGAGCGGAGGCCACAAGGCGCCCGCCGCAGCACCCGATATAGATAATTGTAGTTGTTTGTATTGCTGTGTAATTTAGTTACGGATAGCAAGACTCCTAGACCAGACGTTTGAAATTACTATTAACAGCTACGGTATGTGTAGTAGTTATTCTGGTAAATCAGATGTCGCAAGGTGAGCATGAGTATCGCTTAGTTGATGAGTATCGCTTAGGTTTGGTGACAAAATTTCAATGTTAACCAGTTTTTCACTACACGTAAATTTATCTGAAGATAAGAGGAAACAAGTTTCCGAGTATGGGCGGCGGTGATGCAGCAGTTGTGGTTCTGGTTTAATAAGAAACTCAAAGCACTTTCATTCCCGTGGTGTCATCAGCAGACATTTGTAGTTTTAACCAGGCCGGAGTGGTGCCTGAGGGTCGGTGGCAATGGTGACCGTCCGTCGCCGCGGTATTGGGAGGCAAAGTATTGAGACAAGCGACAGTTTACCGCGGCTGTCAGGCAGTCGCTCCTCCTGAACAAGCATTTTCCGTGAACACATTTTCCTGGTTTGTAAATTTTTTAGTAATTTGTAAATGCTAGAGGAAGGATGTTAGCTTTGAATGTATTCCTTCCGCAGAGTATTCATGTGAATAAATCACAACCGTTAATTTTTTTAGCTCCTGATAATCGGCCCGAGTTACGGAGTAGTACGCGCGGATGCGACCGAAAAGAACTAGTGAACATAGTGCAGAAATAAAACAACAGTGAGCAAAAGAAGAATATCATTGGCGGACCAAATTCGTAAAGTAATTAATACATGCAAAAAACAACAATAAAGTTATAATAGCTATCGTAAACCTGTTCTCCCGACCATCATAAAATTCATGTAATGTTTTTATTTAACGAAGCCGACATTACAGTTTGTGTTCTCCATGCAGCACTTGATGTACAGAATTTAGTGTCAAGGAAAAACGATGAAAAATTATGTAATAATCCTGATATTGATTTTATTTCGTCAGGAGACCTACATGACTCACGTATACAAAATCTCAACGAAATAAAAAATTTAACCTAACCACAGCACAGCACCTTGATATAGCAGTGACGGCGGCGCCTATTAGATGGTGCAGGTATATGCGTACTGCTGGGCTAGATGAACATGTCATTCATCGTCCTTCGTACCTTCATAAGAACCGACCTGGATGTGGGTCGGTAAAGGTGTTTTGTGATGAAATCCAAACTTTCCAGAAGAGCACACACACACACACACACACACACACACACACACACACACACACCATATACGTATAAGTTGAAATGTTACGGCGCTGGGAATATTTTTTAATCAGTCACACACACACACACATACACACACTTTTATTTCGCACTCTTATGTCTTATTTTGGAGGCTGGCACTTAAGCGGGTTTTTGGTATACTTTTTTACTGTTCTAGGCCAGCATTATGATAAAAAAAAAGGCCTTTAAACTACCTTAGGATTGCAAGGTGTCAGGGCAACTTGAGGATAAATGAATGTTGTGCGGTGCCAAAATTTTACACACACACACACACACACACACAACACACACACACACACACACACACACACACACACAGTTCTGAGTTTAAGAAATATACCAGTTCTAGGTGATTGAATGTTTGAATATAGTATTTAGGTACTGAATGAGTCTTGCATCTGTGTGTGTGTGTGAGTGTGACGACTGTGTATGTGTGTGTGTGCGACTGTGTGTGTATGTGTGTATTCATCTAGTTGTATTTTTCATTCATTCATTCATCTAGTTGTATTCGAGTCTTGCATCTGTGTGTGTGTGTGTGTGTGATGACAGGCGGATATGGTGGGAAAGGAGAGAAAGACGGGAGGAGGAGGAGGAGGAGGACAGACGTAGCAGATCAAAGTGTGTATGGGGAAAGACGACACACAGTCCTGAGGGAGGTGGGAGTTGGCCGCTCTTTCTGACCCTGTCGCATCGCAGTTTGGATGTGTTGGTGGACTTTATAGTGTGGTGGGAATGGAGATGGTAGAGTACTGGCAGGCATGCTGACAGAGTAAGGAAACTTTTAGTGACTATGGTAGCGACTGGAAACTTTTTTTTTTTAAAGTCACGTACGAATGTGACGAGACCGATTCAACTTATGTATAGAGCAGCAGCCAGCCACTTTATCACAAGGTGCCTGCCGGAATGTTACTCTTATTCTTACTCGCTTATATAAAAGTTCATAACTACACAGGAGTGGTAGCGTAGTAATGAGTGGCAGCAGCAGCGGTAGCCTGTCAAAGTTAGGTTGGTTGTAATCAGGTGATGCAAGTGTATTGGTTACTTTGGGGAAAAAAATAATGACATAACACATCCTGATTATATTTAGAAACATTGCATCGTTGACAGGTTCTCTTAGCCCTGTAAGTATGTAACTGTTCAGCTCATCATGCTTGTCATACATTTAATCTTATCATACTGCTTACGAGTTGGCTACCAGTTGTGTGTTGGTTCCCATGGCTCCGGTACCAGAAACACCAACAGTTCTCTGCTTCTGAACTTTGCAAGGTCCAGAAGGTTGAGAATTGCAGGTTCTTGGTATCAGAGACCAGAGCTGCACCGCTGGACATGGTATAGTAATGCCGGAGGGGTAGCTAAGGAGATCGACCACATCCTCGTTAGTACTCGTTGGAGGATCCTCCAGAACTGCAGGGTTTACCGGAGTGCTGAGTTCTTTGGAACAGATCACAGACTTGTTGTTGCTACACTTAAGCTTCATGTTCAAGTCCAGAAGAATCTCAAGAGGTAACCATACTGTGTTTCATCTTGAGAAACTGAAGGACTTGACATGTGCTCATGAGTATGCGGTGGCAGTCTCAAATCGGTTTGATGTGCTCGGTGCTCTCGGGGATCCTGTAGAACTGTGGGATACCTTCAAACGTGAAACTCTACAGGCTGCCAAGGAGTGTATTGGGGAGCGCCCGAGGTCAAGGCGTGGTTTTGTCTCGACGGAGACGCTGGAGAAAATCGAGGAGAGTCGCGCTGCCAGTCTGGCTGGGAACCGGGACCAGCACAGGGCTCTGTCACGCCGGACTAGAACCCTCCTGAGGAGAGACAAGGAGAGGTATGTCAGGAGTCTCGCTGAGGATGTCGAGGGTCATTTGAACGCTAATGACCTCCGACCCGCCTACCGAGCCCTGAAGAAGCTCCGTTCCAAGTCTCCTTCTCGGGCGAGTGCTATTCGAACAGCAGATGGGCGCCTCGTGTCGGACATGGATGGGCAGATGGCTCGTTGGGCTGAGTACTTTGGGCAGTTGTTCACGGTGGACCCTCCAACTGAGCAGCTTCACACCACTGGGTTACAGGCAGTGGATGCCGATCCTCCCATAAAGCTGGGGGTGAGGCCATGATCCGCGGGTTGCATGCTGTCCTGACTGCCGTGTGGCAATCAGGTACCATTCCTCCTGACTGGAAAAGGGGGCTGGTCGTCCCTATCTGGAAAGGGAAAGGGGACCGTCAGGACTGCAACAATTACCGCGGTATTACACTGCTCAGCGTACCAGGCAAGGTGCTTGCCCATCTATTGCTGACACGAATTCGCAGTCATCTGGTGAAGCATCAGAGACCTCAGCAGTCTGGGTTCACGCCTGGTAAGTCAACAACGGACCGTATCCTAGCGCTTCGTGTCCTGGTGGAACGCCGACGTGAGTTTCGACAGGGGATGCTTGCAGCCTATGTTGATCTCAAGAAGGCGTTTGACTCAGTGCATCGTGAGTCACTCTGGGATCTTCTGCGACTTCGAGGGATTCCTGCAAGGACTATTGGTTTGATATCTGGTCTGTATTCTGGGACTGAGAGTGCTGTGAAGTGTGTGGCAGGTGTTTCCAGCTTCTTTCCTGTGAATACAGGAGTGAGGCAGGGGTGCGTCCTTGCCCCATCACTTTTCAACGCTTGTATGGACTGGGTATTGGACAAGGTTGTAGATCAAAGTGATTGTGGAGCATCCGTCGGCAACACCAAGATCACTGATCTTGTTTTTGCCGATGATGCAGTAATCTTTGCTGAGTCGCTGGAGGTCCTGGTGATGGCTCTCGAGGCGCTGCACGAGGAGGCAAAGCCTTTGGGACTTGAGGTCTCCTGGCTCAAGACCAAGGTCCAGGTATTTGGAGACTTACTAGATGAAGCAGTACAGTTTGTTCATGCGTGTGGCGAGGACATTGAGATCTTGAAAGTTTTACATACCTTGGTAGCGCAGTCCATAATGACGGCGGGTCACGTCAAGAAGTCTTACGACGGATTGGCATAGCCCACGGTGTTATGGACTCGCTCAGCGGGAGTATTTGGCGTTGTCGGTACCTGTGCAGGAGGACAAAGATCCGGATCTTCAAGTCGCTTGTGATCCCTGTCTTACTCTATGGTTGTGAGACATGGACACTAAATAGTGACTTGAAGAGACGAATCAATGCCTTAGGTAATAAGTGTCTTCGCAGAATCATGGGGTATCGCTGGGATGATTACGTGTCAAATCAGCGATTGCACCGTGAGACTGAATCGAGGCCTATTACCTGCATAGTCCGTCAGCGCCAACTTCGGCTATATGGGCATGTGGCACGCTACCCTGAAACCGATCCTTCCCATCGGGTTGTATCTGTAAGAGACAATCCGGCGTGGAGGAGGCCAAGGGGGCGCCCACAAGGCTCCTGGCTGGGGCAAGTTGATGTTTCTTGTCGAGAGCTGCTTGGTATGGGAAAGGAGCCTGCATGGGAACTCGCGCGTGGTGACCCCCGGGAGTGGCGTCGTAGGGTGGGCGAGGCGACGCGCCCCCCGGCGTATGCCCCCAATGATTGATTGATTGATACTGCTTACTGTTGGTGATAATGTGTGTGTGAGAGTTTTGTCTGTTAGGTTTGATACATTCCTTGGGGCAGAAGTACGTAACAGCAAGAGGCCTTTTCAGAGTAACTTAACCTAACAAAGCATCTGATTTGAGGCTTTCCTAAGTCTTACTAATGAGGCTGTGAACTAATAGGAGGTTTTTCGTGTTTTCAGGTAATGAAGGAAGCGGCGAGGTGTGGAGGTGGGGGTGCGGGGGCAACAGTAAGGTTGGTGCTACGGTATATGTGTGGCTGTGTGATACATTTATATATGTATGTATATGTGTATATTGTTACGGCCCGCGGCTCCTAGACTGTTAATCTAAGAGGGTCGGCAAGTAGAGAACAAGTGTAAGAAACTCGCAGGAAAATTAAGTACTATAATTAAAGGTCTTAGGATTCATATGCCTTGTGGTGACATGTTTGATACAAGTCACTCGTACACACTGTACAGTTAATGGGGTTATCCAAATGAGATACTTAAAGCGACTGGGCAACTTAACACAAAGAGGCACTACGCATAAGCATGTTAATTATAATTTCACTAGGAGGAAAAACACAGGCCACGTTTAGTCTCACTCCAGTCATAAACAAAATTGATTAAGAAAATAATATGAGACTTGAAAAATACTTGTCTCCTCCACTGCTGTCACACTCCCTCACAAGACCAGGTTCGGGTCTCTTCTGCCCTAGTTGTGCGTGGCGGGAACCTCTATCACTCGTATGAAGCTTGGAGTGTACGGATATGAAGCTTGAGAGTTAATGAAGCTTCAAAGCGTTGTTGTGCAGGCTTGTTGGGTAGGTGAGGAAGGTTGTTGGTTGTAACAGGCCTTCCCCTATCCGGTTGTTAAGACATCTGGTGCATATAACAAGGTATCTTATAATGCAGTTTTACATCACAATATATACAGGATATAATTATATTTCGCCATCATATAACTGGCATAGAAGTCAACCAGTAAGGTCAGTAATAAAACATTTATGTCAGTGACTTAGAAATAACAAGTAGACCGGAGAATTCCACCAAGTGTGCATCATAGGAGTAAACATTGAGTACAGGAACCATCAAACATGACAGCAACCCGTGCTAACAGAAGCCGAGTTTTGCGTGCACAGCCTGGACACTGACAAACTAAACTGATATAAAAAAAAATCAGTAAGAAAAGTCCATTAGTAGTCCCCGCGTTCTGTACATCTATGAGCACCTTTATTACGTTGTATTTACGTTGACAGCCACGCATGGTAGTAAAAAAACAAAGTAATAAACGTCACGCAGGGTAGAGTTACCACGTCCGGTGAGGGCAAATGTCCCCGCGGGCGTCTGAGCGGTGGCAAGTGACTGTTATCTGTCGGTGGAGGCGACGATAAGGTCGTCTGATAAGCGTTCTAGATAGTGATGGGATCTGACGGTGTAGGAAGACATTAAGGTGAGGTGGGAGGGTCCTGGGTGGGGGAGGCCCGGCGCAGGGGAGGGCGTGCGTGGTGGTAGCGGGCCGCGCGGTGCAGGGGTGAGAGTAGAGGGGTCGTGTGCACCCCTGAAGCCCTGTGTGTGCACCGCAGGGGCAGGGCGATGGCCAGACACCCTGGGGGAGAGGGTTAGGGTGCCCTGGTGTGTCACAGCAGTGATGAGACTCACCTACTCGCGGCACAAAGAAAGAGGAGTACCGAGCTCTTCAAGATGAACACCAATTCAGTTGAGGATTAATTTTATATCCATGTTTTTTTGTTTAGTTTTTTTACTACTTACCCGTCAGGGTGGCTCGATTGGTAGAGCTGCGAGCCCGCGTGTGCAGCGTCCCTGCGCATTCGGTCAGCGGTTCGAGCCCACCAAGTTCGTCCTGGCGTGGTGGCGCTTTATATAGTAAATTACCTTGTAGTTGGTACTTGCAAACTGTCTAGATAAGATCAAAGTATCTTATATCTTATTTTTTTTACTTCCATGAGAGTAAACCTTTCACTTCGGGGAAATTGCCTTGAAGCTATGCCAACACTGTCTTGATAATATATAATGATAACGATTAGTTTAGTAAAGGAAATTGATTCCTGTATCTGTCTGTTACTATTAGTGTTCCCTTCAGGCCGTATAAGACACCTTCTTCTTATCATGCTAATATAGTGTACACCGCGTCACAGGTCTCTGAAGAACCACTTGGAGGAACTCTTTAGCAATTTTTTTAATGTTACGTAAAATCACGGGCATGAAATGAAGCATCCGGATTATTCTTGTACGCGGTTATTGGAAGGAAGCCGGTTATTATTATTAATATATGAATATTAATACGTAATATCACCAACAATGAAAAACGAAGCAATTTTTTATATACGTCTAAGGGAAGTTGGCGTTTTGAAAAGAATTGGTTATTATATCGTAAAGAAGTAATCTTAACGAGTAGATATTTGGGTTCAACAGTAGCAGATTTTAACAGTAATTTCCTGTCTCAGTACTCCGTGCCTGAGGTCATCATTACGAGACATTTTGGCAGAAGTGTTGTTGTACTATCACTTATAAGTTTATTTTTCATAGCAATTACATTTCGCATTAGGTTATTGTCTGGCATGAAGGCTTGCTGGGGGAATACACTACGCTGTCTCACTACATATACTCGTATTCTGGTGGTGATCGGTCTATTCATTGATCACCCAAGACCAAGAATCCAACGAAATCAAGCTGGAAAAGCGTAGATTTAAAAAAGTTTGATTCAATGTTTTGTTTGAACACCCACTCGCATTGCACCAAACCGACTGTAAAGCAGATATAAGGCTAAAAAAATAAACTATTGCCTAATTTAGGCGCAACGAAGGAAAACTTGAAGAAATTCCATCCCACATCATGAAATACCTTCCACCATATTCAGATCTCCTTATGTTGAGAGAGAGAGAGAGGAGAGAGAGAGAGAGAGAGAGAGAGAGAGAGAGAGAGAGTATGTAAATCATTATAAGCTAGTTATCTGTACTATAAATAAATAAAGTAGAAAATAATCATAAGATAAATGAAGATTCAAGCCTTCGAGTTTTATGATAATAGTCACCAAACAAAGGATCAGTGATTGTTGATTTGTTGATCAAAATTTTACTGTTTGTGTTATCCCAATCTTTAGGGTTTTGTTGCCGACATTTGTACATTGTTGAAGAAACGGAATTGTTTGTAGTTGTTTATCACTAAGCTATTATGTCATATTTATATACAAGATCTATTTTTGCCTCCTCTGCCACCCGACTGCAAAACACTCAAACACTCCCTGTGGTGTGTGTGCGTGCGTGCGTGTCCGGGTTTATTTTTCCATAGGGAGGCTGACTAAGGGAAAAAACGAATACAAATAACCTACTTGTTTTAAAAGTAGGGGAGAGCGGGGCAGGTTGTATCGAGGGTAGGTTGCATCATTGTCTCTAACTCGCATGTTATCACACGTACATCGTCTTAATACTACTACTACTACTACTACTACTACTACTACTACTACTACTACTACTACTACTACCACTACTACAATAAACTACTACAACTACAACAATAATAATAATAAAAAAAAGTTAATGCGAGTTAGAGGCAATGATGCAACCTGCCCTCGATGCAACCTGCCCCGCTCTCCCTTATGTGTAAAGGGCAACTCAAGTTTGTATTTTGTTTTTTCTGTTTGAAGCCTCTTTTGGTGTTTCCAAGTAGCACACACAGGCGAGCATTTCCACGGTTTTATTCATGTGGCTAATAGGTGTGTCTCCTCATGGCGCGCAACGTTGGTCAAGGGAAGAATATTTTGTGTCCTGGCGTTGCCTCCCAGCGCGGCCTGACGTCCAGCATCCTGTTGTGTGTGTCACCGCGGGAACCACCGCCAGGGGCACCCGGAAGCAGGGAGGGCTTGTACAATTTATTTTTTCCTCCTTCACTACCTTCTGTAATCTTTTCATAAGTTTTGTTTATTATTGATCATTACGAACATTTACATGCTGCTTTGTGGCCTTCAGGTATCACGTCAATTTCATTTCTTACATAATACTTTCTTACCCAAGGCATTGAGACTCACCTTCGTATAACTTGCCATGGTGGATGCCTTTCCTTCACCCCGTAAAGTCCCTATCGATTACTGTTTTATTATGAACTTCTTTTTTCGGGCCTCCCAAAGCCAGAGCTCCTTCCATTACGGGTGGAACAAATATAAAACAACAACAACAACAATCTTCGTATACCCACTGTGCAGGGAGGTTTCCTTGATGTATGGTTCATCAAGACACTTCCAAATTTCATGAAACCTTTCTCGGATCAAAGTTATCAACACACGTGGAGTTGTTGCGTTGGAAGGCTAACATTTCAGTAGGATTTCAGTTATTTCGTGAATTTGCCATCGTTTGTACAAGTCTTTTCTCCTTGCTGCTGGTAAAATAAATCATGATGTGCATATTTCCCGGTGTGATGACAGTGTGAGGGGGGATGTGTGAGGTATGAGGTGTGTGAGAGGCGAGGCGTGGAGTGTGTGGCGTGTGATGGGAGTATATTGGTGTCCAGTGATGAGTGTCGGATGTGTGTTTATTCAGGACCGACAAGGAACATCACTTGAATCAAATGAAAATATGGACGAGAAAATAACTTTGCGAAAAAAAAGTTATAATAACACAAGAACTTCACAATGTCGCGTCTCGGAACGGAACGTATCTCGAACAATGGAACGTATCTCGGAACGTATCTCGAACAATGGAACGTATCTCGGAACGTATCTCGGAACGTATCTCGACAATGGAACGTATCTCGGAACGTATCTCGACAATGGAACGTATCTCGGAACGTATCTCGAACAATGGAACGTATCTCGAACAATGGAACGTATCTCGAACAATGGAACGTATCTCGCTCGGAACGTATCTCGAACAATGAAACGTATCTCGGAACGTATCTCGAACAATGTCTGTGGCTCGTATCGGAACCTACATCGAAGCAGAGACTCGTTCTTCGTGGTACTTCATCTTAATAGCTCGTTTATGCACACACAATTATAGAATTATCCGAAATGGTATATCGCTACTGTACTTCATACGCTTTGTGGAAACTACAGCGACCCAGTAGAAAGATTCAAGTAAAAGAGGACGTCCCCAGTACATGAGTGGACGGCAGAAGTTGAGATCATGTTAGAATTTTTAGTTGCAAGTTAGGTGGTCGGCTGTGGGAGTGGCGAGGGAGTAGCGGCGACACCTGGCGGAGTGACACCTTTGTCTGTCATCGAGGGAGGGAGGAAGGAGCCGCTTTGAGAGACAGCCTTTTTTCATATTTCCTCAACACGTTCAAGTTTTGTATCATCTCTCTCTCTCTCTCTCTCTCTCTCTCTCTCTCTCTCTCTCTCTCTCTCTCTCTCTCTCTCTCTCTCTCTCTCTCTCTCTCTCTCTCTCTCTCTCTCTCACAAACTCTCTTGGTTGATAGACGAGATATGATCCATATTGATTTTTAAACACATTTTTAACACTAATATCAGCAATTTAACCCCTTGAGGCCCAGAACGTAATTTGCATTGTAATTTGGGTAGCTACCATTAGACGATTTTAATGAATATAAGCAATATTTCATAGATATGACCTGTTTAGGTCATATGTATTGTGTCCTTGTGGACTAGCTAATTTGTTATATTAAGTTACTTTTCGAAATTTTATGGCTAAGAACAGACACTTTTATATAGCAAAGGAAAGATCTGGGTGTGAAGGGGTTAATGGATTGAATTTTGTTCATTTCATAATATGGTTCACAAAAAGTTCGTTGGTGTCTTTACAGCTCCCGTCAATAACACTATAGTCGCCACTGCACTGATGTCGCCAGGCGAATATTATTAATTTTAGCATCACGACAGACTTATATGTGCCACTGAAGACACGTACATAACATTAAGTACTGTGCATGCCTCTTTGGTGGCACATACCAAGTCTGTAGTGATGCTAAAATGCGTAATATATGGCGCCTGGCGACATTAGTGCAGTGGCGACTATAGTGTTATTGACGGTAACACTGGAAGAGATGGTGGATCAGTGCAATGGGGAATGCAATACACTGCGTCATAATAGCGAGGCGGGGAGAGTCTTGTAGCAGCGAACCCCCCTGGCTGTGCTGGGGGGCGGCTCCTAATCGGTCACCCTTTTGTGATTAGAGGCGTCGACAATACGTACCTCAATACCAGAGAACTGTTACTAGATAGAAACTGCCAGATTCACCAGACAAAATAATATGAGAAAAAGTTGGCCAACTGGAAGAAAAAAAATGGGCTTATTCCACTGCACTTAAAAAAAAAAAGTATACTATGTATATTGTAAGGAAGCCTGATTATGGAAAACATTTATATAACTTATTATTTACCACGGTGTGCGGTCAAAATCGTCGCGGTTCATCAGGGTATCCTTGAATAATCTTCTCAGGGTAGTTACTCATAAAAAAACGTGACATTTGTATATCTATATGTTTTGTAGTTATTTTCAATTTTTTTTAAATATGGGTAATTAGTAAATGTGTTATGATTGTATTTATAGAGGCTTTTAAAGCGCTTGGACAAAAAGGGAGAAAACATCTTATTTTACTTCTCCTGCGAAACATGTGATTAACCCCTTCACACCCAGATCTTTCCTTTGCTATATAAAATCGTCTGTTGTTAGCCATGAAATAACGAAAACTAACTTAATATACCAAATTAGCTCGTGGACAAGGACACTAAACAGGTCATATCTATAAAATATTGCTTAAAGTCATTAAAAATCGCCTAATGGTACCCAAATTACAATGGAAATTACGTTCTGGGACTCAAGGGGTTAAACAAATTTGTTCGCACTGAAAAGAAAAGAATAGGTAAAAGAAAAGAAACATTGCTTCACAGAAAAAGACTGACATGATGTTACTCACCATCGCACATAGATAAGCGAGGCTCGCAGTAAGAGTATCAGTTAGATTACATCCACTGTGTGACTGATTATTTCATCATGTATAACGTTATATAGTAAATAGACACCTCACTACACACAACATGTTTTACCAAGTCAGATTCATCAATATTTATGACAGCGATATGACAATAGTAATTTTTTGTCCTTTAGCTAAGATGGTGTACAACTGCCTTTTTTGTAAAGCCTTCGTTCTTTCAACGAGAGAGTAGGATAAAACTCATTGCTACGTTGAAAAAAAAATATATGTAAACAGGTAATTATTGTTGAATGTTACAGGATGTATTATATTATAATCTGTTGTGAATAGGTTTTGAACACATCATTTTTTAACAAGCCCACCCACCCTTTGAGTGATGGCGGGGCTTTCGTGTGCGCGCCATTCAGGCTGCCCTCCTATTGAACCTCAAAGACTGAGTTCTTGCCACGGAGCCCTGGGAATAAGCGAGGCATAGTTTGCGACGATGCTTCCCTTATCCATCCTAACATGCTGTATGCTTACCTGCAACAATATAGTACGTAGGCATGCATTTTTACCTTTTATTATAGCTATAATGATGTGAACGAACCGCCGCGAGGTAGAAAGCGAGAAAATAGGGTTCTGGCCACTCCAACCGTTGGTGCAGGGAAGGTGAAGGAACAAGGGACGAGGTCAAATACGCCGCGTCGTGCTCTGTACTAACCTGTCCCAAACAAGCCGTCCATCCCTGACATCCCTGTGCTGTATTGTGTGTGGCCTCGCTAATGGCGCCT
>JACEEZ010007801.1:402500-407500 GCA_016584305.1 Chionoecetes opilio | reverse complement strand
TTGCCAACACTAGAAAATAGAAGAGACACTTAATTGGAGTATATAAATTCATTAATGAAGTGGAAGTTGACATATAAGACCTATTATTATAGTATAGCTCAGGCCCTGTATGCTACAAGAAGGTAAACACACACACACACACACACACACACACACACACACACACACACACACACACACACACACACACACACACACAAACACAAACACACACACACACACGCACACGCACACGCACACGCACACGCACACGCACACGCACACGCACACACACATAACTGGTCTAAGCCACACCTCGATTCATTGACACTACTACAGGCAGGCCGGGTCCTTTCACCTCTCCTCTCTCTTTCTGTCTCAAGTTCGTCTGCACTTTGGTATATTCTCCCTTCTCTGCCCCCCTTCCTCTCCCTCTTTCACTTATCTTTGTATCTTATTTTTAGCTTTTCTTGTATTTCTTATATAAATCAACAACCATTATCTTCCCTTACCCTTTACCTTTCTTTACTTAACTGTCCTCTAACGCCACCTACCATGATTTTTTTTCTCATTATTCAAGTCGATTCCAAACGGTCCCTGAGGCATCTACGCGTTCTCCAGCATATTACCAACTCTCTTCACTGTTTCTGTGTTGTTTATATTGTCTACTTTTGTCTATTGTCTATTGTCTACTTTTGTTGATATTCTCGTGGGACCCTTAAAGGCAGCCAGGGGAGAGGATTGGTGCCGGACGAGACTGCCAAAGCTCACATGTGAAGAAGGGGTGAAGCAGGATGGGGGGTGAATGGGGCAAGGGACATGGATATACGTGGTGTGAGGTAAGGTGTTGGGGGTTAAGGGGGAGAGGAGGGGTTAAGGGTTGTTGGGGGGGAGGGGTTAAGGGTTGTTGGGGGGGGAGGGGTTAAGGGTTGTTGGGGGGGAGGGGTTAAGGGGTAGGGGGGGAGAGGAGGGTGCTCATCCGGTGGTCGTCCCAAGTGGAGATAAGCCGTGCATGATTGTCGAGTGTGAAGACATCGCTTAGCAAGTAATGAGTGGCCTGGCCTTCCTCCCATGTTAGGATCTAGTGCGGTGGCTAGCAGGGAGGGGAGGAGGAGAGGGAGAATTAGTTTGTAAGGTTCTAGTGCGGTGGCTAGCAGGGTGGAGGGGAGGAGAAGGAAAATTAGTTCGCCTCATCTCAGTACCTTTTGTTGTCTATTTTTTTCTTCAAAGTAGTCAAGTAGTGCTTCTGTTTTGCCCTTCCTAACCTCCATCCCTCCATTCATTCTTCCTTCCTCGCTATCTTCCTTCCTTCCTGCCTCCCTGGGTCCTGAGTGGTGACCTTGAGGGCCCCGGTGTACCCCCTCCCCTCTGCCAGCAGCATCCAGACCCACCTTGGTGAACCTGGCCCACAAATTAATTGTGTCGTGGTTCGGTCCGTGACCTTGTGGGCGGGCGGCGGGCGGCAAGGTGACTGGCTGGGCACCACTGACTATTGCTGGCTGGTCACCTGGTCGGCTAACGATGATTTTACCAAAGATCTATGGACTTTTAAATTAAATTGTATAGTATGAATAGATAGTTTTAATATAGTATAGTATGAATAGATAGTTTTAATATAGTATAGTATGAATAGATAGTTTTAATATAGTATAGTATGAATAGATAGTTTTAATATAGTATAGTATGAATAGATAGTTTTAATAGATAGTATGTTTATCAATCTTGGATTTTACATGACTATCTTACGACATTGAGGTCACGAAATTGAGGTGATGTGTGCGTTTATCTGTTTATCTCCTTTCATTTACTCATCATTTATGTTGTAGACTGGTCGTTCATTTATGTTGTAGACTGGTCGTTCATTTATGTTGTAGTCTGGTCGTTCATTTATGTTGTAGACTGGTCGTTCATTTATGTTGTAGACTGGTCGTTCATTTATGTTGTAGACTGGTCGTTCATTTATGTTGTAGTCTGGTCGTTCATTTATGTTGTAGACTGGTCGTTCATTTATGTTGTAGACTGGTCGTTCATTTATGTTGTAGACTGGTCGTTCATTGATGTTGTAGACTGGTCGTTCATTTATGTTGTAGACTGGTCGTTCTGTTCACTGGCACTTGGTCTTTTTTTTATCTTACAGTTTCTTTTACATTTGTCTGACGCTCTTAAAATGTCCAGCCGAGCGGCGCCGAGCTCGCTTAATGGTATTTCTGAGTCGACCGCGGGGCGGGTCACCATGCCAACGCCTAATGCCAAGTTCGTACTGAAGTAATTTATGGACGCTGCTAAACACCACACCTCCAAATCGGGATTCAAGAGCGCAAAAACTCTCCAGTGAGGAAATGTAATTTTATAAAACTACTTCAGCCACATATCTAGCCGATCACGATTTTTTTAATTAGCATACATGACCACAGTAACACTCGGGTTCAATAATCATCATAATTAGAGTGTGTTTGAAAATTATTTGGGTAAAGGGAAGACGCAGAGCTCCAGTGTGCCTCCCCGATCTGACCTTCGCCACACCACAACCTCACCTCAAGACCTTTATCTCCGAGAGCTGACTGAAGAAATGAGGGTTGAGCGTGTTGCATGATGCTGCGTTCTCGAGTCTCCTCGCGGGGTAGGAGTGAATGCCGTGCGCACCCCCCTCCACGCACCCCCTCCAGCACCCCCCTACATTCACCCCCTTCCACGCACCCCCCTACATTCATCCCCTTCCACGCACCCCCCTCCACGCACCCCCCTCCACGCACTCCCTCCAGCACCCTCCTCCACGCACCCCCTCCAGCACCCTCCTACATTCACCCCCTTCCACGCACCCCCCTCCACGCACCCCCCTCCACGCACCCCCCTCCATGCACACCCTGATCCTTTCCTCATGACTTTCTCCCTCATTCCCTCACACTCTGTTCCTAGTTTTTGCCTCGTTCTCATGTACGGACCTTTTTACCACTTCGCCTCCCTGACGTATTTGTTTCAATTTTGGACACACCGTTCTGTCTTTGTCTCCACACACACACACACACACACACACACACACACACACACACACACACACACACACACACACACACATACACACATACAGTAACACACACACTCTCTCTCTCTCTCTCTCTCTCTCTCTCTCTCTCTCTCTCTCTCTCTCTCTCTCTCTCTCTCTCTCTCTCTCTCTCTCGTTCCTAGTGACAGTGGTAAGTTACGTCATGGCCACCACTCTCCATCTCCTCCTCACACACGGCCGCCCTTCACTTAGTTACCGCGCCAATACCACATTAAATGCCCTCACTGACACCACCGATTTATTGTATGATCATTTGGTCAATTATACCCTAAGTCAACGTAGAGTGGAAAATGTACGTACACATATGTATAGCGTAGTACAGTACATCAGAAATACTATAAGCCAGTACGCAAGAGTTATACAAGGTGTTGGTCCTTGTTAACTTGGCATTTCGTCTCTAGAGTGTACAGATAGATAGATAGATAGATAGATGCTTTATTTACCACAGTATTTACAAGGGAACTTCATAAAATACACTTATACTCGCTAAAAGGGCCAGGAAGGATGGGGACTCGTTTCTGAAGTGGATTTGGTCAGTACTCAGTAACACCAAGGCAGAGACTCCCTTACTCCCTAGCCTTGGTGCTCAGTATGCCGAGGGGCGACGGTACACAGGCGCGGCAGTTACTGATGAGGTGTGACTTGCCTTCTAGCGCCCATGACTCTCTGCCGCCCTTACACACACACACACACACACACACACCACACACACACACACCCACACACCACACACAACACAACACACACACACACACACACACACACACACACACACACACACACACACACACACACACACACACACACACACACACACACACACACACACACACACACACACACACACACACACACACACACACACACACACACACACACACACACACACACACACACACACACACACACACACACACACACACACACACACACACACACACACACACACACACACACACACCACACACACACACACACACACACACACACACCACAACACACACACACACACACACACACACACACACACACACCACACACACACACACACACACACACACACACACACACACACACACACACACACACACACACACACACACCACACACACACACACACACCCACACACACACACACACACCCCACACACACACACAAACACACACCACCCACCACCACACACACACACACACACACACACACACACACACACACACACACACACACACACACACACACACACACACACACACACACACACCCACACACACACACACACACACACACACACACCACACACACACACACACACACACAACACACACAAAACACACCCCACCACTTATTCTATGCAGGCTTTTGGTGACCCTGAGTGTGTGTGTGTGTGTATGTGTGTGTGCGTGTGTGTGTGTGTGTGTATCAAAGTGTATAATGGTGTTTCACTCAAGGACACAAAAACTTGTAATATGTGTGCATCTTCACCTCCAACAATGTAATAATACACACACACACACACACACACACACACACACACACACACACACACCACACACACACACACACACACACACACACACACACCACCGATTCGTGTCAACCTTGCATCTTAAATTAACTTCCTTGCGTGAGGGTGGTGATGGTTGGTGTCGTAGATGTGCGTGCGTTTATGTGGTGTTGGGCGCCGCGTGTTTGGGGGAGGGGGGCGGCATGGTGACGACCGGCCAGGGCGTGGGAGCGACGGGAGGGGCGAGGGACCATGAGGGGCCGTGGGCGGGGCACCAGCGAGGCGCCTTCCGTCTCAAGCCTCGTTTGAGTAGCAAGACCCAGTTGGCGCCGGCCGCCCCACCACCCGCCAAATGTTGCTGCCAAGTACCCGAGGTGGCTGCGCTGCAAGGCGGGAGGGGCGGAGCAGAGCAAGGGCCAGGGTCGGGAGAAGGGTGGAGTGAGGTAGAAAAA
>JACEEZ010007801.1:392500-400000 GCA_016584305.1 Chionoecetes opilio | reverse complement strand
ACACACATACACAAACATACACAAACGAACAATCATACAAACACCATCGTACAAACACATATCATACAATATTCACTAACATACATTCATACATTTAGAATGTAATACCTTTACATACTACACATATGCACACGTCACACACATACACAGCTACAAACACACATGCATAACAATACTTACATGCGTACTCATACGATTACGCGGTTTGTGTGTGTGTGTGTGTGTGTGTGTGTGTGTGTGTGTGTGTGTGTGTGTGTGTGTGTGTGTGTGTGTGTGTGTGTGTTATCAGCAGCGTAAATGCCGAGAAAGACCTAAAAAAACGAAGCTTAGTGAAGATGATCCAACCTTGTTGGATCATCGGTGCTAAACGGTGAGGCTTTGCTGTCTTCCTCGTCCTTTTGCCAAAAAAATATAAAAAATGATGGCATCCTCATTACAAGAAAACCACCAGTTTCCCGGCGTGAGCGAGCAGGCAAGTGGGAGGAGAGGGGGCAAGCAGGCTATGACGCAAGACTTACGCATCGGTGCAAAGGGTGGATGTTTTTGAGTGGGATAGAAGATGGGCCTTTTGATGGGTAGGGAGAGGGGGGGGGTTCCCAGCTGCCACCACCAGCTGGTGACGCAACAGGTGGCCGCCTCTGGCACGTGTTCCACTGTCTTCACGCCGAGGCGGCCTACCAGCCCGTCAGTTGTATGGCTATGGCGCTGCGCTCACCCCAGGCTGGTTGATTCCGTAACGTTTATTATAGCCTTCACTACTTTACTGCGAAGGTTTGTTTGTCCAGTAGCAGCCGTAGCACCCTGGGATCCTTAGCGAGTCTGCCGTCGCCTGTGGTGAATATCAGATGGATCAAAGAATACTGCGTGGAACTTTATTTGAACCTGGATATTAGGAACTGGGCTGCACGGTTTCGTAACACCTCCCCCCCCCCCCCACACACACACACACTGGGGGTAATAGCTGGTATACAAGAGAATCCGTGAACCCTAAGAAAAATTAGCCAAATATGGGATAATGGAATATTATTCATACAATGTATATATTTTTGACAAAGCTCGGTCACTGTTTATGCAGAATGGCGTTTGTGGCACCATGAATTAGTGGCTCGTAGTGGCAGCTGCGTTTTGTTGGCCAGTTCATGTTGTTTGTTGTTGTAATTGGCATTAACGATTTTCCTGAAAGAACATCTGTTGTTTTGCAGTAAATGAAATATGAAATATACACTCGTTTACTGGACTAAAATGTTATTGGAGGGGAAAAGTATGTACACATATGCTCTGACGTGTGTGTGTGTGTGTGTGTGTGTGTGTGTGTGTGTGTGTGTGTATTCATCTAGTTGTATTCATCTAGTTGTATTTTACAGGGCCTGAGCAACGCTCGTATGGCCCCGTCTCCATATCAACATATTTTATCATTCATGCTTAGTGCTTAGTGTTGGCCGAAGCCACCACCCCGGAAGGGGGGTCACAAACCCCCGGCTAACACCCGGTACCCATTAACTGCTGGGTGGACAGGGGCTCGGGCTTTAAGAAGACCGCCCGTCTGTCTTCGCTCCGCCCGAGGATCGAACCCGGGACTTCTCGGTTGTGAGCCGAGTGTGCTAACCGCTACACTACGGAGTTCCCCTTTGGTGTGTGTGTGTGTGTGTATGTGTGTGTGTGTGTGTGTGTACAAAGTTTGCTGCGTAGCAAAGTTCTGAGAGGAAACAAGGTGAGGGCGAGGGCGGGAAGGGGCACTCCATCAAGGACGAGTGGGGGTTGGATGTGGGTGTAGGTGAGGGGGTGAGTGGGGGTTGGGGTGTGGGTGTGGGCGAGGGGAGAGTGGGGGATGTGGTGTGGGTGTGGGTGTAGGCGAGTGGGGTTTGTGGTGTGGGTGTGGGTGTAGGTGAGCGGGGGTTAGGGTGTGGGTGTGGGTGGAGACAGGGCTGGAGACTCGGCAGAGGACACAACGTAACATGCCAGCGAGGATGAATATACAAGTTCGGGCGGGAAACACAGTATTGGCTACCAAGACCTAGTGGGGGACGTGGGTATACTTACAGCTCATGGCCCAACGCACGACTGAGGTGTAAGTGGAAGAGCAGGTCTGTGTCGGTGTCTGGTCCTTCCTGCTCACCGATTCAGTATCTTCGGCACTGTCTGAATACCAAACTGACTCTCTTCCCTTCCTCTGCACTTCACCTTCACTTTATTCCCTTGCTCTTTTCCCATGGCTGCAGTATATTGGTTTCTTTGTCTGTCTACCTCTGTCTGTTTCTATGCGCATGGGTTTGTTTGTCTGTTCTCTCTCTCTCTCTCTCTCTCTCCTCTCTCTCTCTCTCTCTCCTTCTCTCTCTCTCTCTCTCTCTCTCTCTCTCTCTCTCTCTCTCTCTCTCTCTCTCTCCTCTCTCTCTCCTCTCTCTCTCTCTCTCTCTCCTCTCTCTCCTCTCTCTCCTCTCTCTCTCTCTCTCTCTCTCTCTCTCTCCTCTCTCTCTCTCTCTCTCTCTCTCTCTCTTCTCTCTCTCTCTCTCTCTTCTCTCTCTCTCTCTCTCTCTCTCTCTCTCTCTCTCTCTCTCTCTCTCTCTCTCTCTCTCTCTCTCTCTCTCTCTCTCTCTCTCTCTCTCTCTCTCTCTCTCTCTCTCTCTCTCTCTCTCTCTCTCTCTCTCTCTCTCTCTCTCTCTCTCTCTCTCTCTCTCTCTCTCTCTCTCTCTCTCCTCTCTCTCTCTCTCTCTCTCTCTCCTCTCTCTCCTCTCTCTCTCTCTCTCTCTCTCTCTCTCTCTCTCCTCTCTCTCTCTCTCTCTCTCTCTCTCTCTGACACACATTTATTAGCTTACAGTATTGCTTTCTCGTGCCAGTATATCAGCCCATAAATATATATAAGCGCCGTAGCAGCCTCGACCACTGTTAGATGTATCCTATCCGTGGCAGAGTCAATTCAATATATTCACCAACATTTAATTATTTTTAGATATCACCTCTTCAGCTCCAACTCTTCCTCGGTGATAACGCTGATACTCATGGTCTTACCCTCCCCTTGATCTAGATATTCTTTTCTAGACCAAGACCCTCCCTATACCAGGCTACCAACCCCCTTCCTGGCCGTGTCTGTCCCGTTCTTCACTTGTCCTCCTCCTCCTCGTCATCCACCATCACTGTCTCTCCTATTTACATGCCTCCAGTCCACTCTCCTCCATCCACACTTCACGCTAAAATCCTTGCAATGCAGTTCACACCAGTGGCACTTTGGTGTGTGGTAATTGCCGTGCGTCACTGTCACTTTGGCGTGGCGACAAATACGGTCAACAAACGGGTATTCAACACGCTTCTGGTGCAAGATCTATAGACTTTTAATAGTATTTATCTATGTCTTTTAATAGATAGCATGTTTATTAATCTTCCTTCTGGTGTTCGTATATAACCCAGGATGCTCAGGGGATCCATCTTACATGTCGCACAGAAAGGCTTAGGTGGATGTAGGAATGTCTTGAGGTTACACGTACAGTACTCTTTAGGTTAGGTTAGGTAGGTTCTTTTTTGTCCTCATCCTCCTTTCACGACTCATAGTTTGTTATGCAAATTGATCAGGTAGACATGTTAGAGAAGAGAATGCATTTCAGTACCTGTCCTTGTGTGTGTTGTGGAGAGAGAGAGAGAGAGAGAGAGAGAGAGAGAGAGAGAGAGAGAGAGAGAGAGAGAGAGAGAGAGAGAGAGAGAGAGAGAGAGAGAGAGAGAGAGAGATTCCCCTCCTACTTCAACGAGGACGTCATGTAAATATATCTTCAGTCTAAACGAATTGAAAATAACAGAAACAAGAGTTTATCGAATGCAATTGGTGATCTGGAATATATACTCACAAATTATGGTTCATTTAATCTATATACCAGACTGTACAATAGATTTTGCTTTGAAACAGTTAACCCACTTTCATATAGGTTAATGAAGTAGTTTTATGAGAGAGAGAGAGAGAGAGAGAGAGAGAGAGAGAGAGAGAGAGAGAGAGAGAGAGAGAGAGAGAGAGAGAGAGAGACTCAACAAACACTTTAGTGATGCATATATGTATATAATGTTAGTTTTTTTAGGTCTTTGTATTTATGTGTATATAGTTATATTTACTTGCCCTTCACAAGACAGTGCACCTTTGGGCTTATTGTATATGTATGTTTAAATAAAAAAAATTAAAAAGAGAGAGAGAGAGAGAGAGAGAGAGAGAGAGAGAGAGAGAGAGAGAGAGAGAGAGAGAGAGAGAGAGAGAGAGAGAGAGAGAGAGAGAGAGAGAGAGAGAGAGAGCACTATGGCCCAAGGAGTTAGGCCGAGGAGGGCGTGGCCAGCTTCGCCAGGATAGGGAAGGTCGCTGTCTGGCTGAGGTTGGCCAATAGAGCGAAGGTTAGATCCCATCAAGGGGACGCAACCTTTGCAGGAAGGGGTAAGGGGTGGTGGCCGCCTCACGCACTACACACCTGATACCTCCACCGCCGTAATGCAGAGGAAGGACGGGCTGTGTAATGGCTGTGAGTCAATGCTGCTGTGGTCAATAAATATCTATCTGTGACGCTTCCACCTCACTAACTATGGGTGTGACGCTTGGAAGATAAGGATGCGTAGAGAGAGAGAGAGAGAGAGAGAGAGAGAGAGAGAGAGAGAGAGAGAGAGAGAGAGAGAGAGAGAGAGAGAGAGAGAGAGAGAGAGAGAGGATAAAATATACATAATTAAAGAAATAGCTACTTATCGGTGCAATTAAATCTTAAGAAACAAGGACAAGTCATTAATCGTTCATCTGTTAAGGCCATTTACAGTGATCGGGCCAGGCAGGCGTAACACTGTATAAGGAGCAGGACCTAAAGCCTACCTGTGGGGGGTGTAGTACCGCGGGAGGGGGGAGGGGGGAAGCGTAATGAAGCAGCGGTGCCCAAGACCTTTGCACGAGTCCTTGGTTTATGAAGCGAGGGTCTCCTGTACTAAATTCCACAACCCTTGTCTCCTCTCTCAGAAACTCCAGCGTAGCACATGACAACTGAACTAACACTGCCATCTATATGAAAGTCTGGTTAAGAATCTGGTACTGGTCGAATATGTAGAGTTATTTGACACATGTAGTTGATGGTAGTACTACGTTGAGTCGACTCCGTGAAAGTGGATCACTGTCGAGACCTGGAAACTTGCAACACTACAACACAGATGCCACTTCCTTAACCACAGCTTCCTGGATCGTGCCGGAGCAAAGGTATTAAAGATCAGCAACAACGTTTTTTTCCGGGAAGATGAAGAAGCTATTAAACATAAATTTTTGTTACACTTAAATGATCAACAGACTTTCACTATTTCTTTCATTCCCTTTCTATACACGTAATATCAACTTGCAGGAGTCCTTATAGATTCTGTTTCTTCATATTTTTTCTGGGGATAATCTGTACCTCGGCACTGACTCAGCATGGCTCTCAGTGTGTTCAATGACGCTTAAAATAGCTTCCTTGTTATACCTCACCTTCCTTCTGTGTGTGGGTGGGTGTGTGTGTGTGTGTGTGTGTGCGCGTGCGTGCGTGCGCCAGCTCACATTATGAACGGCATCAAGTAGGTTTCATCTGATTAGCCGCTGGTGCCAATTGTCCGAGAGAGAGAGAGAGAGAGAGAGAGAGAGAGAGAGAGAGGAGAGAAGAGAGAGAGAGAGAGAGAGAGAGAGGGGCCGCATGACGTACACCTGGGATTTTAAGTTACCATCGATATGAGAAAAAATCATCAGCTTCTCTTAGAAAAAAACTGTGAACCCTTTCATGTCTGAGTAGCACTTATGTGGCAATATTTATACTCACTCGAATATTTTCTATAAAAAGCATGCGATTTAAAGTGTATAGGGAAAAACGCTGTTGCATGTATTGCTTATTAGTTAAGTGTGTAATTCACCCACGGTCTTACCCACGTGAACTTGACTCGCGATCGCTAGTTTTTCCCTTCCCATTTTGTCTGTGAGTGTATTCCCGTCTCTCTCTCTCTCTCTCTCTCTTCTCTCTCTCTCTCTCTCTCTCTCTCTCTCTCTCTCTCTCTCTCTCTCCTCTCTCTCTTCTCTCTCTCTCTCTCTCTCTCTCTCTCTCCTCTCTCTCTCTCTCTCTCTCTCTCTCTCTCTCTTCTCTCTCTCTCCTCTCTCTCTCTCCTCTCTCTTCCTTTCCCCTCCCCCCGACCCCGACCTCAATATACAGCGGCCGACAAAGCTGCTTCAGTGTTCTCGTTGTTTGAGGACAGTAAGGCAGATGGAAAGATGCTGATCATGCTGTCCATTAGACTTTCAACATCATCATCAGCAGCAGCATCGATGTGGTGTTATTGGTGGAGGTTCAGTTTTTGTGGACCATCTATAGGAAACTAACTGTAGCAGGCTTGTATATATATTGCGTCGCCTTGAAGTCAGCGATTCACACACACACACACACACACACACACACACACACACACACACACACACACACACACACACACACACACACACACACACACACACACACACACACACACACACACACACACACACACACACACACACACACACACACACACACACACACACACACACACACACACACACACACACACACACACACACACACACACACACACACACACACACACACACACACACACACATACACACACACACACACACACACACACACACAGAAAGGAGGACAAGAAGTCGTGTTAATATACTCGGGAGAAAACAGAGGCCGTACGATTGCTAAAAACGAGAACGTATATATACGTACATCCCAAGTGAGCCTGCAGTTCTGTCGCTATGGTGGGATGAACGGGTAGAACAGTGTAATTAAGGCTTGCTAGTTGGAGGGCATGAGGGGTCGGGTGTCGGAAGGAAGTACGTATTTGTGGATATGCTTATAGTAGGCTGAACAGTTTGTAGGGGGCATCCAATGTGTGGGGAAGGTGAATATAGGATTTTGTGAGGTTAGATTTTCAAAGTTTGTAGCATTGGTTTTGAAAGGCGCTGATGGTAAGAGATGGGTCTGTGTGTGTGTGTGTGTGTGTGTGTGTGTGTGTGTGTGTGTGTGTGTGTGTGTGTGGGTGGGTGGGTGGGTGGGTGTGTAGGTGTTGAACTGCCATGGTGGGGGTTATGTGGGATGTGTGTGACATGTGTGTGCTTTGTTTAGGACTTAGGTGGTGTGAGTTATGGGAGGTGTGTGTGTGTGTGTGTCGAGGGAAAGAAATCAAGGACGTATATAGTGAAGTGATCATCTTTTTTTACCACGAGAGAGAGAGAGAGAGAGAGAGAGAGAGAGAGAGATATTATAAAAAAAAAAAACGAAAACTAAGGAAACAATCTATTGAGGAGTTGATAAATCATTGAGTGTGTAGTATGTAATGCGTATTTACTCATGTGTTAGAGGTGACAATGTAATACTTGGCCAAGAAACGTGTTAATTGGTTGACAGCTTGGTGAGGGTGGTGGCGGTGGTGATGACCTTGACCCCCCCCCCCCACCACCACCACCACCACCACCACCACTACCACCACACCACT
>JACEEZ010007801.1:382500-387500 GCA_016584305.1 Chionoecetes opilio | reverse complement strand
ATGTTGGAGTAATAATTCTAATATTCCCTGTGTGAGGGTTAGGGTCGCCGGGGCCACTACCAACACCCTCAGGCACGTGCGGTGCCGCCTTGGGAATAGGAGAGCATCTTAATGCCTCCCTCGTGAGTGGTGCGCCGTCATGTGTTGGTCATGGTCGCTAAACGGGCCAACGGGCCAAGATTTTGCTTTTACTCCTTGTGAAAGACGATTCCCCCCCTTCTTGTGTTTTTACGAGCACGCACGTTAATGACCTTTTTTTGGTGGGGTGTGGCTGGGGGTAGGGGGGCGAGGGACGTGTGTTGGTGGAGCTATGACCCAAGTGCCTGATGTGACATGGCAAGGGTGGTGGCCCTGGAAGGTGGCTACGGAAGCTGGCCTGAGGCAAGGGATGCTCAAGGATGAAGTAGGAGGATGGCAATAGAGGAGGGCATAGGAGGGTGATCCTAGAAGGTGCGTTTGGAGGATGGTATGGGAGACTGGCCTTAGATATTGGCCTTGGAGGATGGCGCGGGAGACTGGCCTTAGATATTGGCCTTGGAGGATGGCACGGGAGACTGGCCTTAGATATTGGCCTTGGAGGATGGCACAGGAGACTGGCCTTGCAGGACAACACGGGGGATTGGCTTTAGATATTGACCCTTGGAAGCTGTCTTGTGACGTCACGGCCTTAGTGTTGTTAGCTCACCCCCCTTCATTATGTGATGACCCGGCATGGCTCGAATTTATAATAATAATAATAATAATAATAATAATAATTTTATTTTCCCCCGAAGGCATACAGGAAGAATAAAACACACAGCAACATAACATACAGACATGAGGGAGTGATTTATTTCGTCTTACTTTATGTTGTCTCACACCAGAAAGTCTTTTATAATCACTGTTCTGTTTCTTTGATGTGTTTTTTATATTCTTGTCGCCACTCACTTTTTCCTTCACCTCTGATATTTCTCATGACCAACTAAGTCTTTGTTTTAGTCTTTTAACTTACACCAATCATCATCTTTACAAAATGCCTGGGCGCTGACATTAATTACTTACCCTCATTGTTCCTTTATTTTTCATCATTCACTTCCAAGGAACTCAAGCCTCACCTATCCAATTTTCATTTGAAGCATATGTCTTTTTTTTTCCTTTTCTGTTTCTTTCTCGGTGGTTCTCTTGTTCCTTTCCTCATTTTCCCTCCCACCCTCGGACTGGGGACACCCGCCTCTCTCTCCCCGAGCCTTCAATTAATGGCTCAAATGTGGACCCAGCCTTCTTTAACCCAATTATCAGGAAGGGCCACTGACCGGGGCCTCACTCAGTGGCGCACCCCCCCGGCCTGCCCTCCTCTCCCCACCCTTCACTCCTCGTCCTCCACACGCCTCACACTCGACACTTATTCTTCCTTGTCGACTCTCTCTCTCTCTCTCTCTCTCTCTCTCTCTCTCTCTCTCTCTCTCTCTCTCTCTCTCTCTCTCTCTCTCTCTCTCTCTCTCCCCTATACTTCCATTCCATTGACGTATATTCTTACCTTTGACATATTTCGCTCTCAATCTCCTTTGTTGAACACACACACACACACCTGCGTCCTTTTTTTTCTCCCTCCCAATTGCTTGCTCTCTACAGGGGCCTTATCCGCCCATGTATGGAGTATGTCTCACATGTTTGGGGAGGATCCACTCATACAGCTCTCCTAAACAGGGTTGAGTCAAAAAAGCTTTTCGTCTAATCAACTCCCCTCCTCTGACTGACTGTCTTCAATCTTTAAATCACCGACGCAATGTTGCTTCTCTTGCTCTTTTCTACCGTTATTTTCATGCTCACTGCTCTTCTGAACTTGCTAACTGCATGCCTTCCCCCCTCCCCTGGCCTCGCTGCACAAGACTTTCTACTCATTCTCATCCCTATTCTGTCCATCTTCCTAATGCAAGAGTTAATCAGTATCTTTACTCTTTCATCCCTTTCACTGGTAAACTCTGGAACTCTCTTCCTGTTTCTCTTTTTCCACTTTCCTATGACTTAAATCTTTTCAAAAGAAGAGTAACAAGACACCTCCCGAACTAAATTGGCTCACCCCTCTTTTTTATTTTATTCTCTTACTGTCTTCTTTATAGGGACTGGCAACTAAGCGGGCTTTGTGTTACCCATTTTTGTTGTGCCCTTGGCCAGTTCCTTGTGATGTAAAAAACAAAACAAAAAAAAAACACACACACACACACACACACACACACACTTCACACAAGTACGTGTTTTTTTTCCATTCTTTATATAAGTCAACTTTGATTTACCTTTATGTAGATGTGTCGCCTTGATACTGATCCTCCTGGTCTTCCCTTTTCTCTGATCATGTTTTAATAATATAATAATAATAATAATAATTTTATTTTCACCCGAAGGCATACCGAAAGAGAAAACACACAACTACAACATGACACACAGACATGAGGGAGTGAACCTAAGTACTAAAGAAAAGAAGATATAATATATAAATGTGAGCATATAGACACTTCTGTATAACTGTAAAGTTTATTTAGTTTTTTATCCAATACCCTGGGAAACGTTTAGCAGTGGAAGGTAATGACACGTTTATTAGCTGGGAAGTTCATCTTATTGCAAGTGGAACGAAATTTAGTCACATCCATCGTAAACACTTGATAAAAAAATACAGTGTTGTGGATGTACTTAAAACAGAGTTGTGGGGATGAAGTATCACACTGTTTTCCCTAACCTGGCCGCCCATTTTATGTGTGTGCCGTGGTCTGCATCGGCCAGCCACCAGGTCACTCTCGCATAGCCGCCAGCCTGCCTTGGCCTTCGACTCCTCCTCCTCCTCCTCCGCTGCCTCCCCCGCCTCTGTTTCCCTTCGCCTTGTTTTCTTCGTCTTTCCTACTTTTCTTCTTTCTTACGTCTTCCCTTCATTTTTTACTACTTTTTCTACTACTTTTTACTTACTACTTCCCTACTTTTCTTCTTTCTTACGTCTTCCCTTCTTTTTCTACTACTTTTTCTACTACTTTTTACTTACTACTTCCCTGCTTTTCTTCTTTCTTACGTCTTCCCTTCAATTTTTACTACTTTTTCTACTACTTTTTCTACTACTTTTTACTTACTACTTCCCTACTTTTCTTCTTTCTTACGTCTTCCCTTCTTTTTCTACTACTTTTTCTACTACTTTTTACTTACTACTTCCCTGCTTTTCTTCTTTCTTACGTCTTCCCTTCAATTTTTACTACTTTTTCTACTACTTTTTCTACTACTTTTTACTTACTACTTCCCTACTTTTCTTCTTTCTTACGTCTTCCCTTCTTTTTCTACTACTTTTTCTACTACTTTTTACTTACTATTTCCCTACTTTTCTTCCTTACGTCTTCCTTACTTTTCTCGTCTACTTCCTACCTACACCCCCGTTCAGGATAGGTTGTGCTTCCTTCCGTCTGCACTGAGTCTTCGTGTCGTGTTAATAGTGTTGAAAGACATAGCGAGGCAGGCGACTCAATACTGTAATGAGAGTAACATATATATTTGTTAACCCCTTGAGACCCAGAACGTAATTTCCATTGTAATTTGGTTACCATTAGTATAGGCGATTTTTAGTTAATATAATCAATATTTTATAGATATGACTTGTTTAGTATCCTCGTGACTAACTAATTTGGTATATTCAGTTACTTTTCGTAATTTTTATGGCTAACAAGATACGATTTTTTGTATAGCAAAGGAAAGATCTGGGTGTGAAGGGGTTAATGCTGTTGTGGTAGGATGTCATTACGTGATTATACTGAAACACACTCTATCTATTGTCTGATCGGTGGCTACACGGGTTTGACATGCATAGTCCAGCAGATGAACTCATATATACACATACAGTACATGGTAAAGTTGTATGTAACAGTGGCGCTCCATCGTAACAGTAGGTAGAGTATCTTGTCTTGGCGGTTCATGTGTGAAGTTATCAAGTCGCGGTAATAATAGTCATGGTGCGTTGTGGGTTGTTCAAGTCTGTGGAGTGTGTGATGAGTAAATAGAACTGCGACGCCCTCCATTCTCAGATCACTTACTTCTCTCTCTCTCTCTCTCTCTCTCTCTCTCTCTCTCTCTCTCTCTCTCTCTCTCTCTCTCTCGTCTAGTCCCTTGCCCTATCACTGATCCTTCCTCTCTCCCTCGCATCCTCTCTTTATATACTCAATCTTTAAAATAATTTCACAAGCACAGCGGCGTTGGCTTCCGTAGCATGGCAAGGAAGCTTTGTCCAATATAACAACAGCAGCACTTACACCTCGAATAACTTGTAACAGGCTACATGAGATGGCAGCCAACAATATAGGTGGTATAGCAAAGATAAAGGTGTAGCTATGTGTTCCTCTTTTTCTCCTTTCGTCTCTCCCTGCCTCCCTTCGTCCCTCCTTCTCTTCCTCCTTCACTCTCGCTGTCCCTCGCTCCTCGCCCTCCGTTGTTGAAGGAGACAGAGACTTGGGGCGTCGAGGCTCAACAAACACCCCTTGATCCTCTGCTGGTGAGGAGCGCGAGGGAGTCCAAGCTGGTGATCTCGCAGGTTTTCTATCTAGCATGTGGAACATAATTATACATGTGTGTGTGTGTGTGTGTGTGTGTGTGTGTGTGTGTGTGTGTGTGTGTGTGTGTGTGTGTGTGTTTGATAGTGGTCGTGATTCCCGTTACTTTACATTTTTTTATCCAAACCACCATGCATTCATCCTCTCATCCTCACGCTGACGTGCACTAAAGGAGCTGACATTCTCCCTATCTTATACCAGAAACGCGAGAGGCTCCCGCGGCGAGCGAATCAGTTTCAATCACGTGGATTTGTTGGGCTCTGCTCCCAGATCCATCAGAGCAAAGAAAGCTGAGGTCTTTACAGAGTGCTGGGCTGCCAAGCGACAAGTTTTGTGCGTCGACGGGCGGCACTGGGCGATGGCCCGATACCGGTGACCGCGACCTGGAATAACGGGCCAGGGACGCGATGGCCAGCGTGACCGGCAACCCTATCGGGCTTAGAA
>JACEEZ010007801.1:375000-377500 GCA_016584305.1 Chionoecetes opilio | reverse complement strand
GACTCACCTAAGGATGTCGCATTTATTAACACCAAGCTACAAAACCAGAGCCAAGCAAGTCTAGGTATAGCGGCTCGCACGTCACCTTAATTATTCCCACTAGAATCAAGAACGAATCCAACCTTATTGTTATCCAGTACTCCGCATGGTCTGTGAATCTTAACCCCTTGAGACCCAGAGCGTGATTTCCATTGCAATTTGGGTACCATTAGACGATTTTTAGTGACTATAAGCAATATTTTATAGATATGACCTGTTTAGTATCCTTGTCCACTAGCTAATTTGGTATATTCAGTCACTTTTTGTAATTTTATGGCT
Organism: Chionoecetes opilio; assembly: GCA_016584305.1. NCBI lineage: Eukaryota > Metazoa > Arthropoda > Malacostraca > Decapoda > Majidae > Chionoecetes > Chionoecetes opilio. The sequence continues at coordinate 377,182 of JACEEZ010007801.1, read as the reverse complement.
AACAACAGACAATTTTATGTAGCCAAGGAAAGATCTGGGCGTGAAAGGGTTAATCTTGAATCGATCCGCACTGAAAGACGACTGATTTAAGTTAGTTCACATTCTTTTCTTGTTTATTTACGTTGATTGGTGATGGTGATGGTGAGAGTGAAGGTTGTAGGACTGTATAAGGCTGTGTATATCTATGTTTTAGTAGCGGTGGTGATGGTTCAGTTCAGTTCAGTTCATTGTGGGTCGGGAGTCAGGCCTTATTCATCGGCACTCCCTGACGTGTTTCTTCTTGCTGTCTGGGTCTTTAGCAGGGCTTGGAAACGAAATTATTTTTCAAACGGTTCGTTCCGATCAGAAACAGTATTATTAACGTTTCGTTTTTCGTTCCTCTTCCAAACATAACGTTCCTGAACCGGTTAGAATGAAATGAAAACCGGTTAGAACGTTATTCTCAAACCATGTAATGAATATGCTAATAGCCCTAATAAATAAGAATGCCTATACATGACTGCATTCTTATAGATGGTAATAAAGCCATACATTTCATGGTGCACAATATCCAACAAAATCAAACCCTTAGATGTCTTAAGAACTATATTATTATACTGCTTAAATAAGGCAACACATTTACATATACAATACAACGTAGTGTAGGAGTATGCAATTTCAGTTGCCGTAAAGACATGAATCACTAATTATTTATTAATATTATATATGGCAACAAATATATTAATTCGTAATATCACCAACCCACTAATTGAATAAATCTAATCAATGAAATCAATGCCTACATGTGGTACTGCAAGGACTCGAACCTAGGACACTCGCACCGAAATTCGGCGCACCAAGCATTAGGCTATGAACACAGTTAAAAGTTTAAGCACATACTCACTATATATTATCCATTTTCGAATACTGGATATTAATCTTAGCATGTTCTTAAACCCAACTGCAGTATCATAGTTCAACTATTGCACGAATGGAAGGTGTAATAAAATAAGGGAACGTGATGCATATCACGAAGACAAAAATTCATAATTGTAAAAGGTAAATAATAGTTACTCTTCACAAATTAAATGAAAAGTGGTGCATACGATACTATTTGAAACAAAACCACATCGTTAATTGCCAAGTGAACAAATACAGTAGACTTAATTGATGTATGTATGTAATAAAGATTTACTTATTTAAATTATTTGGCTACTGGAAGTGAAAATTGATTATTGACCAAATATGGCATGGAACGAAAAAAGAACGTTTTTAACCCGTTTGATTTTTAAATAGTGTTTTTGCTCCAGAACAGTAAATATGATAACGTTTTCGTTTCCGTTTTTGTTCCGAGCATAATTTCGTTCGTTTCGGTTTTCGTTTTCGTTCCCTTAAACCGTTTCAAAGCCCTGGTCTTTAGTTAGTTGTCTTCTCTTATTCTGTCTTTTAATTCCTCTCTTTCTTTCCTCTTATTTTCTCTGGTCATCCAAAAACTGTTGATTGCTCTTTCTGCTTATACCACATTTCCATCTTCAAACAAATACTCCCCCACTATAATATATCCTCTTCCTCCTCTATGTAGGGTTGTTGTAGCCTCGCACTTTTCTTTCTTTCATTTGGGTGGTGGATGAGGTTTGAGGATGGATTGGTGGTGGTGGTGGTGGTGGATGAGGATGGATTGGGTATGAACTTCTCCCTCCCCCTCCTCCCCACCCCCATAAATGTCAGGCTGTATAGAGGTGAATAGATGGATGGATGGATGGTCAGGGAGGCAGCAATCAGGTGGAAATCACAGGTAAGGATTAGAACTCACCTGTCGGGCGGCCTGGTGGTTCTTGTCCCTCCCCCCCCCCCCCCCCCCCCCCCCCCGTTAACCCTTTCAGCCCGCCACTGTACCACCCTTGACCCTTTCACACTTCCTTTACCCCCCATGGCTCATCCCTTTCTCATCCTGTCCCTTGTCTTTTCTTCTCGTCTCTTCTTACCTTCCTCCTCCTCCTCCTCCTCCTCCTCCTCCTCCTCCTCCTCCTCCTCCTCCTCCTCCTCCTCCTCCTCCTCCTCCTCCTCCTCCACTGTCAGGCCCTTATCAGCCACCCATCGGTTTTCCTCCACACTTCCATTCCTTCACATTCATCAGTTTGGAATGAAATAGTTATATGATATGTTAGAGAGAGAGAGAGAGAGAGAGAGAGAGAGAGAGAGA
>JACEEZ010007801.1:357500-370000 GCA_016584305.1 Chionoecetes opilio | reverse complement strand
AAGGACTCAAAACCCTGAATGGGATGCCGAGGTGTTATATGGAATGCGTCACTGAAAGGTCTTGGTCCGAAAACAAAAAAAGATCACGGGGAAACAAACTGTCAATTTGAAGAGCGTTTTTCCAGGGTATGGTTTGAGGGTAATGACCATTCGTGTTGCGTGGTGATTGGTGGCTGTTGTGATAAGTGAATGGTGACCTTAACCTCTTCACGCCCAGATCTTTCCTTTGCTAAAGGAAAAATTGCATGTTGTTAGCCATAAAATTACGAAAAGCAACTTAATATACCAAAATAGTTAGTCAACAAGGATACTGAACAGGTCATATCTATAAAATATTGCTTATATTCATTAAAAATCGTCTAATGGTTCCCAAATTACAATGGAAATTACGTTCTGGGTCTAAAGAAGGTCTAAAGGGGTTAAAGAGCGTTTTTCCAGGGTATGGTTTGAGGGTAATGACCATTCGTGTTGCGTGGTGATTGATGACTGTTGTGATGAGTGAATGGTGACCTTAAGAGTGTGAGTTATGAATATAAACTCTAGTGGCCGCGTGGTAGATTTTGATTGTCGCGGCCTCTGCACTCAGCAGTGGAGGCACCAGCACACTTTCACCGGCCAGGCGCGTCCCTCAGGCGATAGTTGACATGGATAAGGCCGCGAAGCAGACCACTGTGGTGCCAAACTATATAAAACTCTTTTCCGTGAACCTATACCCCATTTTTTAAGTCCTTTAATCCCTTGAGGCCCAGAACGTAAATTCCATTATAATTTGACCACCATTAGATGATTTTTAATGAATATAAGCAATGTTTTTATAGATATGACCTGTTTAGTATCCTTGTCCACTAACTAATTTGGTATATTCAGTTACTTTTCGTAATTTTATGGCTAACAACAGACGATTTTTTTTATAGCAAAGGAAAGATCTGGGCGTGAAGGGGTTAATAGTATACATGCCAATCAGCCCAAAGAAACATAATCATTAAGAAGAAATTCAGAAAGCTCATGGAGTTTCCTGTATAATATTACCCATAATGTGCACCTGAGGATGTGTTGCCAATGAAGTGCAAAGTTCGCTGGATAAGTGGGTGTTTGCAGCAGCCTGTCCGCCGCTATGGGTGGCTATCGGGGGGTTAGCGGGAACGGCCTTGAAACGCTGCTCAAAGACGAAGTGTGTGATACTGATGTAGGGTCCGCATGAGAGAGAGAGAGCGAGAGAGAGAGAGAGAGAGAGAGAGAGAGAGAGAGAGAGAGAGAGAGAGAGAGAGAGAGAGAGAGAGAGAGAGAGAGAGAGAGAGAGAGAGAGAGAGAGAGAGAGAGAGAGAGAGAAGAGAGAGAGAGAGAGAGAGAGAGAGAGAGAGAGAGAGAGAGAGAGAGAGAGAGAGAGAGAGAGAGAGAGAGATGCAGTATTTTTTTCTGAAACATTGCATTCTTGTCATGGTTAGGTAGATAATTCAAAGTGGAACCAAGTGTACATTATAAGTGAGGGTGCATTGTGCGGCTTGGGTGACAGGAGAGGCAAGCAAGGGGGTGCGGAGGATGACTGTGCCGCGGCTAGGACCTGCCAGGGGAGGAGCAGGTGTCACTTGCCTCTTTTGTTGGGTGCTGCCGCCGCCCGAGGTGACTGAAGCACTGGGGGAAAATAACGAAGGGGGAGGCTGCAATGTACGCTGCAGTTTTCATTTTTCCTGCATTCCTGGAGGCCGATCTACAGCTATAAAAATGTTGACATAACCATTATGTAAATATCACATGTGCGACTTAATAAGACATAATATGCATAAATCTAAAAGTGAATATAAATCTAAAAGGAGAAATGTCAACTGGTGTCCACATGAGAAAAAGAAGCAAGATAGGAGGCAGAAAGCTTTCAAAAATTTGTTTGTCACACCACCAGTTCTGCTTCATCATCAAAAATGATTTACTGGCTACATGGGGGTGGCTCTGTGCAGACGCTTAGGATGCTTCAGCAGGCCGCCATGGACCCCAGATTTGAACAGAATTTCATATGTCAGACAGCAATGGTCATGGTGTGTGTGTGTGTGTGTGTGTGTGTGTGTGTGTGTGTGTGTGTGTGTGTGTGTGTGTGTGTGTGTGTGTGTGTGTGTGTGTGTGTGTGTGTGTGTGTGTGTGTGTATTCATCTAGTTCATCTATAAACTATACATTTCTATTTTTTTTATAGTTGTATTCATCTAGTTGTATTCATCTAGTGTGTGTGTGTGTGTGTGTGTGTGTGTGTGTGTGTGTGTGTGTGTGTGTGTGTATGTGTGTGTGTATGTGTGTGTGTGTATGTGTATGTGTATGTGTATGTGTGTGTGTGTGTGTGTGTGTGTGTGTGTGTGTGTGTGTGTGTGTGTGTGTGTGTGTGTGTGTGTGTGTATTCATCTAGTTCATCTAGAAACTATACATCTCTATTTTTTTTATAGTTGTATTCATCTAGTTGTATTCATCTAGTTGTGTGTGTGTGTGTGTGTGTGTGTGTGTGTGTGCGCGCGCGTGCGCCAGCCAATCTGTGTTTAGTCTACAGCGTCCTTCACAAGTACTAGCAGTATATACTTGCTTAGCCTAGCCTGGCAGACTATCGCACGCAGCACATTCTTACAGCGACGACATTAACCAGCCAGAATGTTACAACGCTATTTACGTGTAGAGTGACCGCTGATCAGCTTGGAGGAGTCTGCTGAGCGCCCAAGACCTTCATTCGCAAGTCGCTATAAAGTCATCAAATTCGCTTCATCGTGTCAAATCGTTCGAGAGTTAACGAATATATGACTTAGAAAACACACAATGATTTCATCCAGGCAAATTTATAAGCGGATTTACGACTATGTAGCTTAGATTCTTTATCAGTTTAATATCTATTATGTTTATTTTGTAGCTCAACGGTCGCTTATATATAGTATAGCCGTCTGAAGCGAGCGTTGCCAAGTTTATTAGGGGGTTTTATCAAGGATTTTAACAAGAGGGGAATATAGGTGGGATGTATAGGGGGAAACTGACGAAGGCGAGGCAGGCAGTGTATCAGGTCGTGAAGCAATGCTGAGTGTGGTATCGAGCATGGTGGTCAAGCACTCCATGTCATGATGGACTCGTATATATGTACAAAAAATCGTGATACCTTTTTGCTTTACGAGAGAGAGAGAGAGAGAGAGAGAGAGAGAGAGAGAGAGAGAGAGAGAGAGAGAGAGAGAGAGAGAGAGAGAGAGAGAGAGAGAGAGAGAGAGAGAGAGAGAGAGAGAGAGAGAGAGAGAGAGAGAGAGAGAGAGTGAGTGAGTTCAGAGCAGTGGTTCCCAACCTTTTTTCTGTTGTTTCCCCCTTCAACCAGTTCAACCATCCGGATTTCCCTCTTCATGTGGATATGGGGTAGCGCAGGTGTGCATATAGTACGTGTGCTTTCTATGTACAGCAGTGTCTATATTGCCCTCATGTATATACTCTCTTATATTTGCTTTAGTACTTAAGTTCACTCCCTCGTGTCTGTATGTTATCTTGTTGTTGTGTGGTATTTATTCCTGTTTGCCTTCGGGTGACATTACAATTATTATTATTATTATTATTATTATTATTATTATTGGCGTGGTCGAAGAATCTGCGTACATCTACCTGCCCACCACGCACCTACACACCCCTTATCAGGCTGTGTACTCACTACGTCTTTATTACCTAAGATGGACGTTATCTCCCCAGACCTTGGCCCACTCTTATCTCTTAGAGTTCTAAAAGATAATTAAGACAAGCAGGTGACAGTACCCTTAAAGGCGACACTCTTGTAGGTCCCTATAGCGTGTCTCGGCCTTGTGCTCCCTCGTGGAGACTTATCAAATCCACCCTTACTTGCTAATCAAAGGGTTAGACGTTGCCTTGCTTATATTCTTGCTTGTTCTTTTATTTGAGGTGTATTAGCACGTTCTGGCGACGCTCCTCGCTGCCAAGGCCGCATGCAGAGGTAGTGGCGGGGCACGAAAGGCAAGGTTGTTGATGTTGTTGTTGTTGTTGCTTTTATTGTTTTTGTTGTTGTTTCAGCTCCTCAGACTGCCTGGTCGAACAGTCCCGAGAGCCTGAGGAAAGGAGCGAGAGAGAGGAGACGAGAGAGAGGAGAGAGAGAGAGAGAGAGAGGAGAGAGAGAGAGAGAGAGAGAGAGAGAGAGAGAGAGAGAAGGCCATACCCTGGACCTAGTTTTCCCATAGGGCCCTCATGGAGTGTGTGTTGTGTTGTTATCGGTGTGTGTGTGTGTGTGTGTGAGTGCGTGTGTGTCTCTCTGTGTGTGTGTGTGTGTGTGTGTGTGTGTGTGTGTGTGTGTGTGTGTGTGTGTGTGTGTGTGTGTGTGTGTGATTAGATATAGTGCAGTCATCCATTATAAGTTTGATAGTGTGCGTTGCTGTGTTGCATCCTGTATATGCAAAGAAAACGGTGAAGCATAATGGTGGTGGTGTGTGTGTGTGTGTGTGTGTGTGTGTGTGTGTGTGTGTGTGTGAGTGTTTGTGTAGGGGGTGGGGGGGGCGTGTGGTCTGAGTGGCGAATAGTAATAAACTGCACACGCAAATTATCATACGTATCAGTCATAATCGTGGGACGCCTGTGATTACCGGGTGTGTTCCTGAGCTACTATGCTTTTATCTTTCATTCATGTGACCTGTACGAAGTTTCATCTGATTTTCTTACTTATTTAAATGTCCTGCTCTTTGGAATTTGTTTTTTCTGTAATTATAATGTAGACTACGCGATGTATATTTCTGCGTCACACACACACACACACACACACACACACACACACACACACACACACACACACACACACACACACACACCACACACACACACACCACACACACACACACACACACACACACACACACACCACACACACACACACACACACACACACACACACACACACACACACACACACACACACACACACCACACACACACACACACACACACACACACACACACACAACACACACACACACACACACAACACACACCACACACACACACACACACACAGAGACACACACACACACACACACACACAGAAAGAGAGAGAGAGAGAGAGAGAGAGAGAGAGGAGAAAAGAGAGGAGAGAGAGAGAGAGAGAGAGAGAGAGAGAGAAGAGAGAGAGAGAGAGAGAGAGAGAGAGAGTGTACGAAGTAATTTACTAGAGAGAGAGAGAGAGAGAAGAGAGGAGAGAGAGAGAGGAGAGAAGGAGAGAGAGAGAGAGAGAGAGGAGAGAGAGGAGAGAGAGAGAGAGAGAGAGAGAGAGAGAGAGAGAGAGAGAGTGTACGAAGATAATTTACTAGAGAGAGAGAGAGAGAGAGAGAGAGAGAGAGAGAGAGAGAGAGAGAGAGAGAGAGAGAGAGAGAGAGAGAGAGAGAGAGAGAGAGGAGAGAGAGAGAGAGAGAGTGTGTACGAAGATAATTTACTCACCCACTTACCTTTCTACCCATCACAGGCCTCACCCTACACTCCCCTATTACCTGCATTGGGTCCATCTGTTCTAGGCCGTGACATTATAGGACGCACTCATTCAAAACACCACCCTGTGATTAGATAGTGGATAAGGGCGGTGTTGTCACGTGTCGTCAATATACACGTGCTTCAGGACTGTGTGTGTGTGTGTGTGTGTGTGTGTGTGTGTGTGTGTGTCACCGTCGCCATCTCCCATGCTAAGTCATTCATAATCAAGCTGTTCCTCCAAGGCATAACAGGTGTAAGGGAAGTTAGTACAAAAGCACACAATGTACACCCGGGAGTAAGTCAAGGAGGTGAAGTGCCGAGGAGGAGCAGAAATATGGCAGGTACTTTGTCCGACTCCTATCTAACTCCCCCCTCTCCCTCCCTCCCCTTCCCTCACCTTTCACCCCACCTTCCACCCCACCACGTCCCCGCTTACGTCAAAGTGTGTGTTGCAATGGGGGTGGGGGCTGGGGGAGAGATGGGGCGCCGTTTTGTCTTTTATAGTTACCTGAGACGATTCTTTTTTCTTCTCCTTAAGACGGTACAATGCATACTTGTGTGCGTACTATGGTATACATATTGGTGACGTGTACGTATGCCTGCTTTATTAATTTTAATGTTTATTTAGTTGTGTTATTTATGTATACAGTAAACCCTCTCTAAATCGAACCCGTATAATTCAAACTTCGGACAATTCGACCTGTTTCAAGCCAGTTCAAATTTTCAATAAATTTCCATAATTCGAGCAAGTTTGAATTATCCTTAGCCTTACTTGTGGGAGTCCGACCTCTCCCATGCGGTGCGTGCCGCGGCTGCCCAGCGTGATTTGATATATGATAATTTATAATTATCGTATAAATACGATAGGCGGAGGAAGAAGGGAAGAGGAGGAGGAAGGGGGGGTGGGGAAGGAAAGACGAGGAGGAGGAAGGAGGGGAGAGGGGGAGGAGAAGGAAGAAAGTGGGACAAGGAAGGGAGGAGAGGAGGAGGAAGAAGGAGGACAAGAAAGGGAGGAGAGGAAATGGGAGGAGGAAGAACTATTTTTTTAAGTATCTTTCGCTTCGTATACAAGCCTTCAGAGTCCTTCACGGGCCTCTTCGCTCCTTCACGCATCCTACAGGAGTCATGGGAGGGCATTAGAAGTCCCACAGGATTGCTATAATATTCCTAGGTTTTTATAAGTACTTTGACAATCGCATGGGTGGCTCAAATAGGGATTAATACTAATAATACTAATACTGAAAATACTAATACTGATAATTGTATTGAAGTAATGATTAATCTAGCAATGCCTGTCATGTTTTTATGTTTTGTAATAAGTTTTGTCTAATTTGTGGTCTTTAAGGAATATCTGGAAGTATCATGTCATTGTGAATTGGCTGAAATTGGGATTTCTAATCATTGTAACTGAAAACTGACTCTATATTCGTGTTCAGCGTGCCCGGAAACTGCAAGTAACAACATTTCAAGCAAGTCTATTTTTCAAAAAATATTGCAAATTTTGCCTTGATTATTTTTTTTAAATCACGTTATTTTAATAACTAAAAAACTATGGCAGATAAATGCAACATGAATAGAGAAGTAAATATGAAGTAGATCAAGGGCTATTATTTGGCGTAAAGCAAAAAAATATAGATTCGTAAATAACCGAGAAAATAGCACATTCGTACATTTATACAAAATAAAAAATTTCTCTACATCCATGAGGTGTTGTGTATATGTATATAATAAAAATTCATTCAATTGTTTCTTCCTCATTGGAGTAAGTGTGGCGCTACTCATTACCTTCTAAGTCTAGTCTGGCAATTCCCCCTTTTTGGCATTAAATCAATCAATCCTCGTTGCCTCAGAACCCTTCATTGAACCCTCACACCCCCCCTGCCGCCGCCAAGAACCCCTCGTGGAGCCCCTCACACTCCCCCTGCCGCCGCCAAGAACCCCTCACCCCCCCCCCCCCTGCCGCCGCCAAGAACCCTCGTGGAACCCCTCACACTCCCCCTGCCGCCGCCAAGAACCCTCGTGGAACCCCTCACACCCCCCCTGCCGCCGCCAAGAACCCCTCGTGGAACCCCTCACACCCCCCCTGCCGCCGCCAAGAACCCCTCGTGGAACCCCTCACACACCCCCCCCCTGCCGCCGCCAAAAACCCCTCGTGGAACCCCTCACACTCCCCCTGCCGCCGCCAAGAACCCCTCGTGGAACCCCTCACACTCCCCCTGCCGCCGCCAAGAACTCCTCGTGGAACCCCTCACACCCCCCCTGCCGCCGCCACGCCAGGGTTCAACACCCTCCACACACCCTTCCTCGTCTCGATCCTTTATTATTATTTTTTTACAATATTACCTTAACTCAATCTTTCTTCACTCTCCCCCTTTCCCCTTTTTGGATTTCTACCCCTAAGCTGGGCGAGAACATTTAATTGCTAGATCATTAGTGTCCCGCCACTTTAAAGGGTCTTTCCTTAATTGGGACCTGATCAAGTGGAGAGTGATTAGTCTCGCCAGTTTTGATCCGCCATCTTGACGGGTTCACATCCCCTCCTACCGTCGGGGAGGGTGTTATAGGGGGGGGGGAGTGTGGTGGGGGAGAGGAGGGGGTGAAGGAAGTGTGGTGGAAGGGGGATAGAGGAGGAGGAGAAGGGGACGTGTGATGGGTAGGAAGGGGGAGGAGGGGGGGGGGGTACTGTCGCGTGTTAAATAGGGGCGAGGTAGAAGGAAGGTGTTACGTGAAGAATGTGTCATTGTGATAGGATGGATGACAGACAGACAGACAGACAGACAGACAGAGAGACAGACAGACAGACAGACAGACAGACAGACAGACAGACAGACAGACAGAGACAGACAAACAGACAGAGAGACAGAGAGACAGACAGACAGACAGACAGACAGACAGACAGACAGACAGACAGACAGACAGACAGAGAGACAGACAGACAGACAGGCAGAGACAGACAGACAGACAGACAGAGACAGACAGACAGACAGACAGACAGAGACAGACAGACAGAGAGACACAGACAGACAGAGACAGACAGACAGACAGACAGACAAGAGACAAAGTGGGAAGGCGGCAAGAGTGTGGAAGTAGAGTGGTAAGAGTAAGCATCATAATATCCTTTCATATAATTATGCATATCTTAATGACGTGATGACATTCTACAACGTTGTATTTGGCATGCGAGGTGCTACAGACATGGCCGTGCTACAGGAAGGGCTTCAGACTTAAAGGGGGGAGGAAGGGAGTCTGATTGGTGACGTCGAGGTCTCATGGTCGCCGCGTTTGAGAGTGGCGACCCTAAACTGGCGCCTCCAATTATCAGGTATTAGTAATGTTTTAAATGATATGCGTTTGAAGAGCTACATGGCGCGGCTATTTGCCATTCGGTGCGACAAGGGTTTGGAGCGTCAGGGCGATGTCAAAAGTGGATCACGGCGGCTTACGGCGGGCGGGTGTCTGGCGGCGGGAATCTGGTCGGTCAGTGGGGACGAGGCTTGTATCGACCTTTTATATGCACTGATGAGAAGCTGAAAGGGAAGCAAAGCCTTAAGTGTGTGTGTGTGTGTGTGTGTGTGTGTGTGTGTGTGTGTGTGTGTGTGGCTGACATGCACACACACACACACACACACACACACACACACACACACACACACACACACACACACACACACACACACACACACACACACACACACACACAGACAGACGGTACCTAAGGTGGATTACTTATATATATATATATATATATATTATTTTTATCAATTTTGACCGAAATTCAGGGTATTTGTGGGTATTATGAAAACAAAATAAATTCATATTTCGAATTTGTTGATTCCCATTAATACTCTAATTTCGGTGGATTTTAATAGGAAAGGGTAAACGTTGGAATGCGTCGACTGCCTGGTGTTTGGTGTGTTGGCAGCATACAGGCACGGACGCCAGGCACCCTCGCGTGGCCTGCAGCAGAGGCTACTTATGAGCAGGTTGTGGGATAGCAAGTAACAAGAAAACAATGCATCGGAAGTAAGGTGTCCTCCTTTTCCTTCTATTATGTTTCTTATCACATGTAGGCAAGACATTTTGTTTTTCTTCAATTTTTTACGTTTGGGCCTATAGCGCCTGGATGCTTTAATCTCTCCATGAGAGCTCAGATGTATTAGCCCTCTGGGTTCATTTGAGGGCTGTGAGGGTTGGCTCTTGTACGTGGTGGCGTATAGGCAGGATTTTTATAGTGACGCCTGTAGAGGCTCATGTCGCCCCCGGAGTCATCCGATGCACTCGCTGTCGAAGGATGATGGGCAGCATGCCGGTAGACTTCCCCCACTCTACGATGAAGAAAAGATTCCCACTCGACGGGACTCGAACTCGGGGCACCGAGCTCGCCACTTCCATGCATTAACCACTCGGCCACCGCCTCCCCAAAGATGAATAGATAGCCATGAATAGAGCTATCTGAGTAGATAGCTATGTATCATCGCTTTCGGCTATCGTAGGGAAGCTAAGCACGTCTGGGTCTCCTTCGTGGTGTAATCTAGGGAGCGTGAGGCGTCCTAACAACGTAGTCACGCGCTGACGCGGCTGTGACTCAATCAAAGGCTCCTGCAGTCGGTGCTGGGTTGGGGGGGGGGGGCAGGTGAGGCTTTGTTGCTGCAGAGACACCTGTGGTGCCCTCTTCCCCTCTTCCTTCTCATTCTCTCCCCCCCCCTCCTCTTACGCAACCTCCACCCTCTCTATTAGTATATGCCATCACTGCTATCCATCAGCATACTCTGACCTCGAAGCATTTATTGACATAGATAGATAGATAGATAGATAGATATTTATTGACCACAGCTTTATACATAAATTACACATAATATCATTAATGAATAGACAAAACACTCAATGTCCAAAAAATGAAACATTCCCACAAATTTTGAGTAACAAACTGTAGTCCAACAAAAAATAATTACTAAAACTACTACTACTACGATAAACTACTAAACACATAAAATTCAACAAGCAGCCAGCTTGATCTACGTCCCTATGAAAGACAAAAAAAAATGAAATAAACTATTAACGGAAAAGAATATGCATTTCTTAAGTATAACTATTTAAAACTTCATGAATAATTTTGCATGTTACTACATCACTGAAATTAGAGAATACGTCATGAACAGTATTAAATCTGTAAAGGTTTCTAATGTGTTGTGTTATCGACATACATCGACTTGAATATGGATTAAACACACCTGTGGTTATTTACATTTAAAGGTATTTTGTAAGAGGTCCTAAAACGACCTCGGCGCCACCTGGCTAGGCCCCGGTGGCCGTTTCGTTGGGCTCACCAAAAAGTATTTACTTCAGGCAAAGTAAAGCAGCACGTGTCCCCATGAGTCCCAAGGCATCGCTACATTACATTTGTGGAGAGAGAGAGAGAGAGAGAGAGAGAGAGAGAGAGAGAGAGAGAGAGAGAGAGAGAGAGAGAGAGAGAGAGAGAGAGAGAGAGAGAGAGAGAGAGAGAGAGAGAGAGAGAGAGAGAGAGAGAGAGAGAGAGAGAGAGAGAGAGAGAGAGAGAGAGAGAGAGAGAGAGAGAACTTAATTATCATTAGACTGATAAGTAGTATTTAACAAGGTGTTGATGTTAGGGAAAGGCTGGAAGCTTTGGGCTTGAAGGAAGGGAGGGAGGAGAAGAGATAAGTATGAACAGGGGACATAAGCAAGTCTTGTCCAAGGTAGGGGCGCCTTGCACCTTCTATGTAGGCCGTGCATGTCACAAGTATCCATCCGTGTGTGTGTCTGTGTCTGTGTCTGTGTGTGTGTGTGTCATTCACCCATGGTCTTGTCCACGCGAGCTTGCTCGCGATCGCCAGTTTTCACCCTCTCAGTGCGAGCTTGGAGCTCATTATTACCAATCTTTGGGTAATGCTGGGACCTCACACACCCCCATACCCTTGCTCAAGGGGGACAGTAACCGCCCGAATTTGTCAAGTGAAAAATCCCCGGGAGCACGAGGATTCGAACTGCCTACCCACAGAGTGAGAGACCAGAACGCTATCAACCTGACCATCGTGCGGTGTACCTGACCATCGCGCAGTGTGTGTGTGTGCGCGTGTGTGTGGGCGCACACTTTTCAACTTTAAGTAATAGCTGCACGGCGGAGTCCACCTCGCCTTCCTTACGTCACTCCTGCAGGGGCGGCTCATGGTGGGCTGTTATGCCTGTCATCATGGCTCTTTACCTATATGCATACCGTATACAAGAATAATGCATATACGTATTCATGTGTGTGTGTCTGTGTGTGTGTGTGTGTGTGTGTGTGTGTGTGTGTGTGTGTGTATCTTAAATATATGTATTATATAATATATATTTATAGGTATGTTAGATATATAGATAGACAGACAGATAGATAGATTTATCCTATGGATGGATAAACGCACAGACACACACATACCGGCATATATTTCCTCGCATATTGTTAACACGAGAAAAATAACTCCTTTTTGCGCGTCAGCCAAGGGTTGGAAGGTGTGAAGGGGAGGGGGAGGGAGGTGACGCCCGCCCGCCCTCCTTGACGTCATGGGCGGGGGCGTGGGGCGGCCAGGGCTGGGGGGGGGGGGGGGTGAGGCGCAGGGTGGTGTGGAGGACGCGGCGCCATTAGGATAATTTGTGCCACGCGTGGCCGCCTCTTGTTGAGTTGTATCTGAAAATGCATGCAAGAGTGAGTGAGAGAGAGAGAGAGAGAGAGAGAGAGAGAGAGAGAGAGAGAGAGAGAGAGAGAGAGAGAGAGAGAGAGAGAGAGAGAGAGAGAGAGAGAGAGAGAGAGAGAGAGAGAATGCAAAAGTCATAATTTCCTAAGAATTTCAATACATATACGTATACATCAATTTAACTTCCAATATTTACTTCATTTTCATCTGGGTGACTCGTTACTATTGCGTTCTTTGAGATATTTCTTTCTGAATACTCTGCCCTGCCTCCCTCCCTTGTATCCTTGCCTCGCCTGTTCCCTTGGTGACCGCGTACCATTGAAGGGCGGAAGAGGGAGAGGGGGGAGAGG
>JACEEZ010007801.1:347500-352500 GCA_016584305.1 Chionoecetes opilio | reverse complement strand
GGCAAGGCTGGCGTTTCCTCCTTCAGAGCGGGTAGGTGAAGGCCGTCCTCTACTCGTGTGTGTCGCGTTATCAGCTGTCCTGGACGGCTCACTTTCCAGCAGTTTTGTCCCCTGGGCCTCATTAGGGTGGTGGTCGCCTGTCCATCTGTTCCACCCTCCCCCCTGCCCCCTTTCCCTTCATCGTTTGTTGCTTTGTTGCACAGACAGCTAGACAGACCTGGGTGATCCTTAAGATTCTCTCTCTCTCTCTCTCTCTCTCTCTCTCTCTCTCTCTCCTCTCTCTCTCTCTTCTCTCTCTCTCTCCTCTCTCTCTCTCTCTCTCTCTGTCTCTCTGTCTCTCTCTCTCTCATCTGTCTCTCTCTTCTCTCTCCTCTCTCTCTCTCTCTCTCTCTCTCTCTCTCTCTCTCTCTCTCTCTCTCTCTCTCTCTCTCTCTCTCTCTCTCTCTCTCTCTCTCTCTCTCTCTCTCTCTCTCTCTCTCTCCTCATCACTATAAGGATTATCAGTACCGACGATTAACTTTTTATACCTTTTTAACTTTCTTTATAACGTATTAGGGAATCTCGTGGTGAGGCACAGAACAGTACCTACATTAGCATTGCAAACCCTGTCAAAGCCTCTCTTCTCATGTCCTCGCCTATACTGTTTTAATTTTTAGAGTAAACCAATTGAATTATCCCCCAACAGCAAACTTTTGTAACTTGTATTATCTACTTTTCCCTCTTTAGCCAAAGTTTCGCAGCCCTTCCCGTCCTTGCACGCTGCCACCACCCTCGCCACCCACAATACCTGAGGCACCTGTAGGAGATCGCCACACCCTTCCCTCCCATCCTTCTATCCTTTCTTCCTTCCTTCTATCCTTCTTTCCTTCCTTCTATCCTTCCTTCCTTCCCATCCTACTATCCTTCCTTCCTTCCCATCCTTCTATCCTTCCTTCCTTCTATCCATCCTTCCTTCCTTATATCCATCCTTCTCTCTTCTATCTGCCCAAACTTCACCACCTCTTAACCCCTTAACGCCCATCACTTTATTTACTATAAAAAAAATCGCATGTTGTAGAGCCATAAAATTACGAAAAGTAACTTAATATAACAAATTAGTTAGTCGACAAGGATACTAAACAGGTCATATCTATAAAATATTGCTTATATTCACTAAAAATCGTCTCATGGTACCCAAATTACAATGGAAATTACGTTCTGGGTCTCAAAGGGTTAAGGCCATAGCCACACATCCATCCACACACTCATCCTCCTCATGCACAGAACACCTTGTCGGTAAAAAAAAAAAGGAATATATATATATATATATATATATATATATATATATATATATATATATATATATATATATATATATATGTATATAGTATATACTGTATGATGTGATAGCTAGAAAAACATTGAAAAAATACACGCACATACGCTTTTGTGAAAGATGACCTTACAGCTATATTCCAACTTTTGCTTATTTTCATGTATGCATTTACTGTGTTGAAAATCTACACAAAAATGTCGCGTCAAAAAAAAGGTAGTGTGTGTATATATATCAATTTGTCCTGACGTGAATTGGCAAGCGGATGGTATCAGTGTTATCAGCTGTGCCGGCCGGGAGCCCCGCGCCGACCCCTGCCCTGTAGCGATGGGCAGAGAGATAGTGCAGGGGAGTGCGGCTCGCTTTCGCCCGCCTCAAACCCCGCATGCAATAATAATAACAATATAGTAGTAGTATTACTACTATTTCTACTACTAACACTACTACTGCTAATAGTTGATGATAATGATAATTGTAATAATATCGATCGGATGTCAATGTGAATTTTAGGTAGTTAGTGCGGAGTCATTAGGCAGCTTTAAAAGGAAGCTAGATAAATTCATGGATGGGGATGAAAGGTGGATGTAGGTAGTGTTAAGTAACAGGAACTACCTCGTGTAGGTCTCGCGGTCTCTTGTAGCTTCCTTATTTTCTTATGTTCTTATGTTCTCAATTACTTATGTAAACCTTCTACATTCAGCAAAATAAAGAAAACTCAATTATTCAAGGATGGCTATAGGACAGTTCCATTCAATGGTAATGGCAATGCTAATGACATTAGTGTTAGATAATAATAATACTGATAAAAGTAACAGTAATGATTATGGTAATTAATTAATGAATTACTACATTACGGCAAGAGTGGCAAGCGATGACCAGGATCCCGTCACCACCTCCCCTTCCCACCCATTGATCGTCACCTCCCCCTCCCCCTCCTCCCCATTGGTCGTCAGTGCAAAGCGAGATTCTGTTATTCCGAGATCAGCCACACAAGCCCGGCACATGCACCGAGCGGCTGGTTCCCTCGCCCGTGCTGCTGGATCGGTGGTGTTCTGCTACAGTGCAGACAGACTGCTACAGTGACTGTACGCACGTGTGTATCCGTGGTGGGTGCTGACTGACGGGAGACACACAGGACTGCTATGGGGCAGGCGTTGGCAGGGGTTTTCATTTTAGATGTCTAGTGAGCCGTGAAGAGCTTTTATATGTTTGTAAGAGAGATGATAATAGGGGAGTATTCTTTAGTAAAGTTTAGGTTAAGACAGGGTTGTGTTATCCTACGAAGTTTCTTTTTAATTTTTCCTTGAGGAGCGTCTTCACGGAACACTTTCATTTATTGCCCTTTTTGTCAATTTTTTGCCATGTCACACAGCTGTAAGAAATGTCAATGGCAAATTTCAAACAATAATGATCTACTTTTCTGTTTTTTGGTGTGTGGGAATCGGTAGCCGCTGATGTACGTAGTTCGTTTGTCTTTCTTTGTCTTCAGATTTGCTTGTTTTTCCCTTTTTTGCCTCAGTGTTATTTTCCTGCCAATGGCTCTTGTTTTCCTAACGGCGACCGGACTCCAAGAGGGACGAGATGTGCGTCTCTGCCCCCCCCCCCACCCCACCCCACACACGTGCATGTAAAGGGGGTAGGGTAAATATTAATCTATAGTATACGCCAAAATTTTCAGCAATTTTTCACCATATATTTTTTCTTGTCATCCTGTATTCGTACTCGTCGAATTATTATAAACAAGCAAATAGTTCATTATCTCTCTCTCTCTCTCTCTCTCTCTCTCTCTCTCTCTCTCTCTCTCTCTCTCTCTCTCTCTCTCTCTCTCTCTCTCTCTCTCTCTCTCTCTCTCTCTCTCTCTTATTCTTTTACGTCACTGTCTTTTATATATATTTTTTAGCTTTTTGACGAGTGTGCATACACAATACGTTGTTCTAAGTGTAGTAGTTTTATTTAGTTTTACTTGATAATTATTATATTTTATTCTTAATTAGTTTGCATTACATTATCAGTAAGTTTTATTATGTTTTTTGTATCTATTCATATCTGTAAAGATGTAATGATGTGCTTAATAACCACCATTGGTGGAATAAAGAATCTGAATCTGAATCTGAATATCTCTCTCTCTCTCTCTCTCTCTCTCTCTCTCTCTCTCTCTCTCTCTCTCTCTCTCTCTCTCTCTCTCTCTCTCTCTCTCTCTCTCTCTCTCTCTCTCTCTCTCTCTCTCTCTCTGTAATTCGATAGTTCTCATTTAGCTTCTTTTATATACACTCATTCCCTTCCTCTGTCTCCCATTCGTCCCTCGCTTCCTCTCGGTATTGTGTCATTCAGGAAATCGTCATGTTCTTCCCTTGTCCCCAGTTTCCCATATGTCTCTTTCACCCTCCTTCCTCTCCTCATCTTTCTCCACCCGTCAAAGTTTTGCAAATAGGAAGGAATAACGATCAAATTTATTACTCAATGGACGGACATGAACTTTCCAATATTACCGAAGAAAAAGACTCATTCTCTCCCTTTAGCACGTTGGCCTGTGTATTCCCTTTCAAGTTATGTATGTCTTTCTGTTAATTTTTTTTTCTATTTTCATTTTTATTACTGTGAACTTTCTTCCGTCACCTATGTCGCATTTTTTTCACCTCTCTCTCCCTTTCTTCTTTTTTTATTTTTTATTCTCAGATTTTATTTATATCATCTTTTCCCTCCGCCTCCTCCTCCTCCTCCTCCTCCTCCTCCTCCTCCATCTCCTCCTCCTCCTCCTCCTCCTCCTCCTCCTCCTCCTCCTCCTCCTCCTCCTCCTCCTCCTCCTCCTCCTCCTCCTCCTCCTCCTCCTCCTCCTCCTCCTCCTTCACTACCTCATACTTTCCCCCCCTCTTCTCTTCTCTGTCACCTTCATTCTACCTTTTCATCGTTACACACACACACACACACACACACACACACACACACACACACACCACACACACACACACACACACACACACCCATACACACACCCATACACACACCCATACACACACACACACACACACCACACACACACACACACACACACACACACACACACACACACACACACACACACACACACACACACACACACACACACACCACAGGATTTTCGTCACTTCCTCCCAGGCCAGTGTCAGGATGTCACCTCTGTGTTATCTCTTGTCACGTGGATAACTGAGATGCAGGAGACCAAGGTTGTGATGAGAGAGAGAGAGAGAAGAGAGAGAGAGAGAGAGAGAGAGAGAGAGAGAGAGAGAGAGAGAGAGAGAGAGAGAGAGAGAGAGAGAGAGAGAGAGTGTGTCTGTGAGTCTGTGAGTCTGTTAGGCCACGCTATTGTCCCTCTTAATTCAATAGCTAATGAAAGACTGACAAAGCCCGTCGCGACCTGGGCTGGTGGTCGACATGGGGCCGGTACAGAAAGTGAATCAATTTTGCTCTAAGTCCTCTTCTATGGTTGGGCCGCGCGCGTGGCTGTGAGGGGAGGGAGGGAGGGAGGGGACAGAACGGTCGATCTCCATTGAGGGGAGGTAGGCAGTTGAGAGGGGAGATTTATTCTGGAATAAGGGTAGGTAGGACAGTGGGGGGAGGGAGGTAGTAGCGAGGGGAGGCAAACATTGTATTCTCCTTACTCTGCTGAGGGGAGTGAGGGGAAAGATGGGGCTGGGTGGAGGGTGGGGGA
>JACEEZ010007801.1:335000-345000 GCA_016584305.1 Chionoecetes opilio | reverse complement strand
TCTTCACCGCAGAAGACGTAGATGCCTAGTCTTTGTTGTTGGTGTGTGTGCTTGGCTGGCGATGGTAAAGGCGGGGCGGCACGGCACACTGGAGAACAGGCGGGCGGCGTTGGGAGGCTTTGACGGCTCGCTGCTTTTCCTGCTGAATAATGTTTTCCCGAGCTGTGTTCGATATTGGATTGGTTGTGTAAAAGTGCGTGGGCGGTCATAGGTACACGGTGAAGTGGCTGCAGGGCAATACAGGAACAAAATCAACAACCACAAAAGAACCTACTGATTTATCCTCCTTCCCTCCCTGCCTCCCTGCCTCCCTGCCTCCCTGCCTGTACCGCCACGCACCAGTTCAAGGGTAGTCAGTAACCTGTAAATTAACCGGTGTGGGTTCCGTGTCCGTGTGTTTATTTAACTTGTATGTTGGTTTGAAAATCATCCTCACCTTGTTATCCGTGCCTCTAGGTATGTTGTATCACAGTTATGTTGATAAAAAATCTCTTTTGGGAGTCTCAGGTTTGTCTCACGCATCAGAAGCTGCTACTTAGAGGCATAAACCAGACCTTATGCATACTCCCATCGATTGTGTCTACGCTGTAGTTGAGGACGAGGTTTCTTAGCAAGTTAAGGAACGTTTGATTTAGGTAATCGGTACAACAGTCACTGACTCCTTGTGCTCTCAGTGACAAGGAGGAGGAGGGGGACTAATATGTGATACTCGTTAGCGTTTGAATTTCTCTTTAGTTGACTCTTGCTCATATTGTAAGTGTGTTTCTATTGGTGGTTGCAATGAAGAGGATCCTGGAATGTACATTATGGCCTCTCAGTCCATAGCAGGGAGAACTTGAGGACCCCGAGCACCGAGACTCATCACTAGAGTCATCAGCCGTGGCCCGGCACCCCCGCCTGTCCCGCTGCAGGGCCGTGGGATGCTCCGGCATGCTGTGTATGCGATTACTTTCTCTTCTCTGATCTTTTTTTTTTAGTATATTAGGATTAATGACTAATATATGATTATGGAGGTCGGGGTGTTCATGGAATGACTGCGATTGCAATACA
The DNA here is from genome assembly GCA_016584305.1 of Chionoecetes opilio. Lineage (NCBI taxonomy): Eukaryota > Metazoa > Arthropoda > Malacostraca > Decapoda > Majidae > Chionoecetes > Chionoecetes opilio. The sequence continues at coordinate 343,950 of JACEEZ010007801.1, read as the reverse complement.
CAAGCACGCATCCCTCTCACATAATACTTGTGTACTGATAGGTACTGTTGCATCATATCGTGTGATGTAAAAGCTTGTATTGAGAGCAGTGGCTGCAGTGTTGTCGTCGGTGGAGGCGGGCGATGAACTTGTTTTAAGGCGCATTGAAAGGTTTATCTTGAGTTATGGCAGCGTGCCGTCACCCGACCGCCAAGCACCAGATGTGTGGTGCGAGTGACATTATATCTCGGAGATTAAGCACCAGCAAGAATTGGCCTGGAAAAAACCTGTCCAGGCTGCGTACTGCTTCACGGGCCATAAACCACGTTCACTATAAAAAAATAGTGGGTGTGCATAATCTTGATGTCTGTCTAGTATAGTATGGTCTCCAAAACCTATAAAATATAATGACATGAAAGATGAACGTGTAGAACTTTACCCCTCACACACCGAGACTTGAGGACTTGTTGCGTGGCGCGTTGACATGATAACAGTTTAAGAAACAAAAAAATAGGAGAGAAAGATAAGATTTCGCCCTCCTTTCCTTACTACTTTTTCTTACTCCCGCTCACTTTTGGCCTACTTGTCGGACTGTCGACTTGACGGGGACAAATTTAATGTTCGAATATAATAATTGAATAATCAAGTCGAAAAATTCTGATCTATTAAAGAGACCACAAGATTTTGTTTGCGTCAGCAAATGAGGATTAGGAAAAACAAAACATTCAAATTATATTGGCGCAGTAGGAGAGGAAAGTTAAGAGGGTGATCGTCGGCCTCTCCCTCCTCCCCCTTCCTGGGATTCATCTGGAGCCGCAAGTTGCAGCAACAAGCGCCTGAATGTTGTTACTTGACGCTGCTGTACACGTGGCGGTGTCGGTGTTTCCCTGAGGCGTCACGGGTGTGTCAGGACGCCACACTCTGACATCGTGACGTGCCTGTGTGCGTGGCGTCGAGGCTGCGTCGCCGTGCCTTGACACTCCTGGTCACCCTGGCCGCGGCGAGTGGTCGGTGCAGCGAGTCCCGCCATCATGCTGTGTGTGGTGCTTCCCGGGGATTGCGTTAGATTTCTTGCCAGCTGCTTGACCCAGTCCTGTCCCTTGGCCGTCCGTTGCCACATCTTGGCGCTGCGCCAGGCCCGTGGCTCATGAAAAAGGCACCATTTCCATTCAGCACCGCAGCATCAGGCAATGATCCATTAACACGAGTTTACGGTCTACATGGGTGGCCTTGGCTTCCCACTGTGTTAGTGGTGTTGACCTTGAGCAGCAGACAGTCAGGTATGAAGAGGCTTCGGGGCTCAGTAACTAATCGGTAGGAAATGGTAGGCTGGAAGATTACAGGTAATCTTTGTTACTTGGCGAATATTAGAGAAGATTGACTGATCACTGCGATAAGGTTTAGGAGGAATGTCTGTCCTCCATTACCACCACCACCAATATGTACGTATACTACTACCACTACTACTACTACTACTACTACTACTACTACTACTACTACTACTTCTTCTACTACGACTACTACTACTACTACTACTACTTCTTCTACTACGACTACTACTACTACTACTACTACTACTACTACTACTACTACTACCTTCATTGCCGTGCTTTTCGCTTTGGGAAGATCATTACACCGAACGTTATATACGCAGTCATTAGAGTCGTTTATACATCACACGGCAAGGACAGCTTAGCCAAGTACCGGGCGACGAGGAGTGTCTGACGCTGCAAACTTGGCGCAAAAAAAGTTCGCTTTGTCAAACAGTTATATTAGTACTTTGAAAATTAAACACACCTGATCTGATACCACTGGACGGTTACCTCATCTGCGTGCGTGCTTAATTCAGTCTCCGTTACGAGGAAAATATGTGGTCAGCGCAGTTACCGGCCCGCATGTTTGCCAAGATGGAGACTCGCCACAGGCACGCTGGGATCGCTGTATGAGGTGAATACTAATGACAACCCTGAACTTGAACATACACGATCAATATTATGTCTTTATATATTTGTGCTTGGATAAAAGCGAGTTCCAGCCTATTTTCAATGATTGATCAAACTTTCTGTTCTCAATATCCTGTAATTTTTTGAAGGAAACAATTTTTTCTGATAGATTTTTACGTGTTTTGTTTACGTTTTCGGCACAATCTTTTTTATTTTTATTTTGTGGGTCACCATAAACAAGCGATTTTACGGAAAATAATAGACATTGAAAAACATCTGATGTATATATACTATTTCCAACTTAACTTAACCACACGTCTTACCACTTCACCCCCGGACCCCCCTTGCTGATAAACAGTTATCTCATTATCAAGGAACACATCAAATTCTATCAGAAGAAAAGTTTCGTCCTGCAAATGTCGGGATGCAAAGGACCGAAATGATACTCAATAACCCCTTCCACACTCAGATCTTTCCTTTGCTATATAAAAGTGTATGTTGTTAGCTATAAAAGTACGAAAAGTAACTGAATATACCAAATTAGTTAGACGAAAAGAATACTAAACAGGTCATATATATAAAATATTGCTTATATTCACTAAAAATCGTCTAATGGTGGCTATATTATAATGGAAATCACGTTCTGGGTCTCAGGGGGTTAATCATCAACAATAGTCAGGAGAGCATCTTGTTGGCGCAGGCTGGAAGCATCGCATGGCGCATCAGGCGTTGTGAATGACAGCAAATTACACGGTGACATTAATCCGCCATGCTGAGTTGCGGGAAGAGAACTCTGAAGGTCTATTAGAAACATGGTTAAGGTCTGCCTTGTCAGCAATGTTTAATTAATGAACAGCGGCATAACTTTGTACATCAAATATCCTGTTATCATATTTGATGACATGTTGCGATGCTATATTTCTTGTCCAGGGTTTACCACATTGTTAGGTACTGAGTTCCTGAGATTGTTAAGAGTAAATCATAAGACGTAATTGATTGATTGGTAAGAGTGGTAAACCAGCCATTCACTCCTTAAGGTCCAGAACGTAATTTTCATTGTAATTTGACTAGCATTAGACGATTTTGAAAAAGACTTCCGTACATGTGAATGTGAGGCTCAGTAATACAACACAAGTAATACAACACAAGGATGTCACAGTAAAGACTTATCAATGAATATTTCTCAGTAATGGCATGAAGTAAGTGATAAGCGAAAGATAACTCGTCAGTATAAGGGTAGTTCCTCCGTCATTAAGGCCATGCATAATGCTGCATTACTGGCTCTTCATAACACAAGCAGCTAGACCTCATCGGCCACACGTACATATATTTTCATAACCTCTTCTTTGACAGAATTACTGACCTTATGACCTTGAAGTCGACCGCGTCCTCATACAACGAACATAATATACATGTGTAGAAATAACTCTTAGCCTTACTTGTTATTATTATTATTATTATTATTATTATTATTATTATTATTATTATTATCATTATCATCATTATTATTATGTTAAATGTAATCTTGAATTTTGTGCTGCACTGATATAAGACTTTATGGAGGAAATTCAGAGAGAGAGAGAGAGAGAGAGAGAGAGAGAGAGAGAGAGAGAGAGAGAGAGAGAGAGAGAGAGAGAGAGAGAGAGAGAGAGAGAGAGAGAGAGAGAGAGAGAGAGAGAGAGTGCCGGCATTTGCTGGAAATCATTATGGCAACACGACTTCACGGATGGATACTTCTTACGGAGATATGAAGATGTTAGACAGAGGAGGAGTAGGAGGAGGAAGAGGAAAAATAAAGAAGAGAAGAAGTAATAGTAGTAGTGCAATAAGGAGGAGGAAGAAGAGAAGCAAGAAAGCAAAGACAAAGTGAGGAACAAGGTCATATATAATGTGTTAAATGAGCAAGAGAAATGTTTTAATCGATACAGACAAAGACTATGATGACATGTGCAAGAGGTTGTGGTGGCTTGAACGATGACGTCATTCCGAAGTACTGACGAAGAACACATGTGATTGATTATACAGCAATTAAGGGGTTAGAGGGCTGACACAAGCACTCAGTATTTCCTTTTTTGTTTAACCTTTAACCTTCACGCCCAGATCTTTCCTTTGCTATATAAAATCGTCTGTTGTTAGCCATAAAATTACGAAAAGTGACTTAATAAACCATATTAGTTAGTGGACAAGGATACTAAACAGGTCATGTCTATAAAATATTGCTTATTGCCATTCGAATCGTCTAATGGTAGCCAAATTACAATGGCAATTACGTTCTGGGCCTCGAGGAGTTAATATTGTTTCTTTCATGCTCATGCAACGGTGCGTGTGTCCTTTTCTTTCCTTACTTGCCCTAGCGAGAGGCAATGGTGCTTATTCCTGGCATTTGGCGAGATTTCTAAATGATTCAGGCTCATCTTTATTGGTAAAATGTTATTGTATATATAAATATCCTTGAGTTGAATTATTGTAAGTCAAGGCTTCAAGACAACAACCTTAACACTTTCTCTCTCTCTCTCTCTCTCTCTCTCTCTCTCTCTCTCTCTCTCTCTCTCTCTCTCTCTCTCTCTCTCTCTCTCTCTCTCTCTCTCTCTCTCTTGTTAGCACGCTCTATATATGTATTTATTTCTGCTTTTTTTGCGTCTATGAGATACTCGAAAGGTAATGTGATTTTTTTAGTAACACATTATCATTCCCCCTTCATTTTTTTCCCTCTTTTTTAGATTCTTGGGGGGAAAAAAATCGTCAGGACATGAACAGGAAAATCAGGAAAATAATGATGTCGTTGTGTCTTATCGTGGTTTTTATCAGCATTGTGTGGCTTATCATGTGTTGGATTGATTGATTTGATGCCAATATAGGGGGAAATGTGCCAGGCATCAGAGGTCATATGGCACTATGGCAAAGCATAAAAAGGGGAGGGGTTATAGATAAATAATAAGGGCTTGTGGGCCCTTCGGACCCATGTATTGATGTTTGTAGTAGTAGTATATATTAGACAACATGTGATTGCAAACTCCAATCGTGTTGTTGCTGTCGTTGATCACTGTTCAAAGTGCCTCGGGGTAGACCACGTTCCGTGTGATTCCAACCCTTTGTGTTCCGTGTGAATCCAACACACACTCACACACGCACACAAACGTCCATGAGTCTACTAAGTTTGTGGAATGCGGCAAGACGTTCCCGCAGAGTTTTTCCTGTAATCTAATACTCCTAACGTGTTTTTAACCCCAAACCCCCCCTTCAAAATTATTCAATCGACATGAGACCAAGCCGCTTACCACCTATGATTTATTTGCGATGTTTTGAGCTTACTCTCATCAAAATTGAATCTACAGTTTCGGCTACCCAAAACAGACAGACAGACACACACACACACACACACACACACACACACACACACACACACACACACACACACACACACACACACACACAGACAGACACACGGCTACTCCTATAGTATATTAGATATTAGATGAAACGGTGAGGGAAGGGGGAAGAAGCGGAATGTTACAGCAGGATGGTTAGATCAAATGAAGGATGTGGATTTGCTGGAGGAAGAAGGTTAAATGTTTCAGGGAGAAGGAGGGGATTCCGGGAGAACTCATGTATTGGATAACTGATCTGCTTTCTGCACTCATGTCGCTGTTTTTGCCGAGTGTCTGATTCATCACTGTTGTCTTGTCTGATTAGAAGGAGCTTTTTTGAAGTCCTTAAAAGCAGTTCATAAGGTTGTTTTCTACTGGTCTTATCACTCGTTTGACAGGAACATTAATATAACTAGTTGTTTGGTATTCACTATGGCAGTCTTTGTTTTTTTTGGACGTATAAATAAAACTTGATTGATTTAATAAGTTGATGAGTGACAATGCTTCACACGTGATGTAACAAGAAGTATAATAAAAAAACCATGCAAGCAAAAGAGAGGAGACGGAATCTCGGTGGACTTTGTCAGTGCCTTGTTCATAGTTATTGCTAGAGGAGAAGCTTACAGAAATTATATAATAAGTAGATAATTCAATATAGATTAAGGGAAAATCGTCATCATCTCCCTGTCAGTCTGTGAGGCGAGGGTCAAGGGCAGAGTGATGAGTTAGATGCAGCAAGAAGTATGGAGACTTAATGAGTTATTGATTAATCGCAAGTGTGTTGTGGATGACACTTGTGACTGACGGATGACATTTTGTGTTCTATGATTGACAACGCAATGCTTGTAATAATTGAGTTTTGTATTTTTTTTCTCTCTCTTCACCTCTCTCTCTCTCTCATAATCGACAAATATTTAGGTCGGCATAAGTTAATGTCACAATCTTGTGGTCGAGGGTGTGTGTGTGTGTGTGTGTGTGTGTGTGTGTGTGTGTGTGTGTATGTGTATGTGTGTGTGTGTGTGTGTGTGTGTGTGTGTGTGTGTGTGTGTGTGTGTGTGTGTGTGTGTGTGTCATTCACCCATGGTCTTGTCCACGCGAGTCGGACTCGCGATCGCCAGTTTTACCCTCCCGGTGCGAGCTTGGAGCTCATTATTACCGATCTTTGGGTAATGCTGGAACCTCACACACCACACCTCCCATCCCCTTGCTCGAGGGGGACAGTATCCGCCCGAATTTGTCAATGAAAAATCCCCGAGAGCAATGAGGATTCGAACTGGCTACCACAGAATGGCAGGCCAGGACGCTATCAACTTGACCATCGTGGCGGTGTAAACTGTGTGTGTGTGTTGTGTGTGTGTGTGTGTGTGTGTGTGTGTGTGTGTGTGTGTGTGTGTGTGTGTGTGTGTGTGTGTGTGTGTGTGCACCATTTAAACGTTTCATAAATCGCAAGTTATTAATCTATGGGCCTGCTCTAGGGGCTGAGGGTGTTAATTATGTCTTAGTTTTAACATTGTACATGATTTAAAAGTCGAACATAACGTGTCTCTCACTCTTTTTTTTCTCTATCTCTTTTTTTTTTTTTTCTCTCTCTCTCTCTCTCTCTCTCTCTCTCTCTCTCTCTCTCTCTCTCTCTCTCTCTCTCTCTCTCTCTCTCTCTCTCTCTCTCTCTCTCTCTCTCTCTCTCTCTCTCTCTCTCTCTCTCTCTCTCTCTCTCTGATACAATTCTTCGCATCTTCCCATTTCAAAATCAAAATCAAAATTTCATTCTTGTCCTTAATCGTATTTGTAAGTTCGTATGATCATATAATTCTATGTTTATTACGATGTATTCACTTTGTCCTAATTTCGACATAATTGTATGAATGTCATGCGATGGCCTTATGTCGCAGTGGTGGTGGTGGTGGTGGTGGTGGGGGAGGGAGTGGTGGTGGAGGGGGAGGGAGTGGTGGTGGTGATGGTGGTGATGGTGGAGGGGGAGGGGAGTGTGGTGGTTAAAGGCGTGCAGGTGATAAAGGTGGTGGTCGTGGTGTAGATTGTGGTTACGGCCAGTGTCACCTATTGCGTGACAGGTAAATCCGATGCTATCTCTCTCCTCACTCCCTTGTGATAAGGTTATCTGCACGCTTACATAAGTTTTGTGAGGTGACGAGCCTGATTGGGAGGGAAAAAAGGAGTTAAACATTATTTCACGTCATTTCTGCTGGTGGGGTCGATCAAAGACCATAGTTTTCAGGGTACGTGATTGAGACTGAAGGTAGAGTAGGTGGGGTTGGAGGGGGGTTGGTTGCCTCACTCAAGGAGGAAGGGAGATTGAAGGAGAGGAGAGAAGGAGAGGAGATAAGAGAAGACCAAGAGAGTTACGTACGAGAATTGACCCCCCCAAGACCAAGAGAGTTACGTACGAGAATTGACCCCCCCAAGACCAAGAGAGTTACGTACGAGAATTGACCCCCACAAAAAAAAACCTGACACTTCATATCCCCAAAATGAAGTGACCTTACCACTCATGTGTTTAGTGTGTCTTATTTACTTACTTATTAACTTATTTACGTTCTTATTTACTATGATGTCAACAGTTTAGGCGGCAAACGTGCATGATAAATCCACGTGTAATTCAACGATGCTGTGATGAGGAATCGGGAGGCGAATATTACCTTATGCAATACTAAGCTTGTTATTCTGTTTATATACATGTTTAATCCTCTAACTCTTTCATGCAACATGTAGACTGTCAAACTCCTCGTATACGTAGAGAGAGAGAGAGAGAGAGAGAGAGAGAGAGAGAGAGAGAGAGCTATTAAAATCGAAATACAAAGACAAGATATAAAATTACATGAGAGGAGTAAGGGTCGGAATGGGGCGGGGAAGAAAACTGAAGTCTACTCGTGTGCTGCGTTGCCTGACCGTGAAGTGATAAGGAGTGACGAGGATGTAAGGGAGATCGTAAGAGCAGGTGACTCTCTGTGGCGCACCATCCATAAAGGTGACCCTGACCTGACCTTCCCATTAAAAACCTACCCTAACCTAAGCTAAGATAACCTAACCTAACCTCCTTCACACCCAGATCTTTCCTTTCCTATAAAATAATGTCTGTTGTCGAGCCATAAAATTACGAAAACTAACCTAATATACCAATTTAGTTAGTGGACAAGGATACTAAACATGTCATATCTATAAAATATTGCTTATATGCACTAAAAATCGTCTAATGGTACCCAAATTACAATGGAAATTACGTTGTGGGACTTAAGGGGTTAAGAGGACAGCATCGGTACGACACACACCACCACCATCACCACTTGGCCAAACCAATTGATAATTATTATTAGCCCCCCCCAAAGATCGATGGAAGAGAATCAAAGAGAGATAAATAAAATAGATAAAGTTGCGAACAAGGGGAGGGGGAGGGAAAGGACTTAACCCCCTAAAAAAGCGCAGCAACTTTACCAAGACTTATTAAACCCCCCCCTTCCCCACTACTTCTTTTCATGTAATAAAAAAAAACTGAATGAAAAAAAATCGAAAAAAAATACTTTCGCGTGACCAGAAAATGTATTAACTTCTGAACGACTTTTTTTTTTTTATTTCCTCCTCCCTCCCTCTCTCTCTCTCCTCCCCCCTCCCTCCCCCCCCTTAGAGAGTAGACCTCACTTCCGACGA
>JACEEZ010007801.1:327500-330000 GCA_016584305.1 Chionoecetes opilio | reverse complement strand
ACATTAAAACTATACTTCCATGTAATATATACTATGTCATTTCCTATCAGCTCAACCTAAAAATTCAGCAACACTACTAAAAGGAGTTACTAGTTTACGCTCACCAAGACTCATAAATCAACCTCCGTATATGTACTTACGTTATCCCCTTCTCTTTGTCCTTCTCGCGGTTCGTAGCAGGGTTCAGTAATGTCTTTGTGCGCGATGACCTTTTGTTCCCATACTTCATGAAGGGTGTGGTCGCTTCATCTACTTGACCTGACCGACCTGACTGCCCCGAACCGACTGAAATCGCCCGAATATAAATATAACCTAATTTGTATTCTTGATCCGTTTTTTTTGTGTGTGTTTTGTCCCGGAATGGCGCAGGGAACAGGTATTTTTTTTGCTTACAAGGGGAAAAAAATACCAATAAAAAAACCTCCTGCGTTAATCCATCACAGTACCGAGGAATTAAGGGATTATATTGCCTTTTTTAGTTTCTTTCTGAATGTGTGTGTGTGTGTGTGCGTGTGCGTGTGCGTGCGTGTGCGTGTGCGTGTAAGTGTAAGTGTGCGTGTGTCTGTGTCTGTGTCTGTGCGTGTGTGTGTGTGTATTTAGAAGAGAAACAGACAAATCAAAAGGTGACGAATCATACCAAGAAAGCTATAAAAAGAGTTGTCTTGTTTCTCGCTTGTTTGGTCGCGATTTGAGGCTCCCCAAGGATAAGTCTCCAGCCTTGTTCCCTCGTCCTTGTAGTTGTTTTTCACAGCCTGGAGGGAATACGAAGGTAGGCATTGGCAGTGATGGAATGGGGAGCAATGCAATGATGAGGGAAGTGGCAGGATGGCAGGGACTCTATAGCGGTAAAGGCTTCATTGTGGTCAAGTATCGGTGTTGTGGCCTCATTGTGTTGTCTCTTTACGACTCGAATCATCCTCGAATCAGAATTACAAATAGACACAACAATTACGTATCAAGGTATTGGGTTCTTAGGTTCAAGGTTCTTAGGATATCACAACCTCCCTCTCTCCCTCCTTCACTCCCTCACACAGCATTAGCCTGGCTGTTTGTTAACTTGCATGACGAAGAGAAATAATCACGTCAGCTTTATGCCGCGGGGACAACAAGCAACGCCTCACAGTCTGCTAGATAGACACGGCAAGCCAAGGGACGCCCGCCCAGTGTTGGCGCGTGAAGAACAGGATTCCAGGTATTAAAGGTGTGTGGCATAATAAGGATTTAACAAGAACATGGTTTCTGTAAGGAGCAAAGGGAGTGCAGGGAGGAGCCGAGTGTAGGAAGTCGGGGGAGAGGAACTGGCAAGAAGTCGCAAGGGAAGACGATACCATAGTGAGGACAGAGAAGGAAGAGAGTAGGAAGCCGGAAATGTGGTCATCGGGTGCAAGGGAGGAGTGGCGGCAGCGACCCTTCCTCTAGCGTACGTATGTCCAGGCAGCACCAGCAGGTACAAGTACAGGTGCACTATACACGAGTAAAAAATTGCAGCAGTAATAGTGGGAAGAAGTGGAACAGGAGGAACTCAATGATAACGGCCTCGGCGGTAGCGGAGCGGCGGCGGTCCGTTGAGAGGTGCTTGTTAAGGGAAACTCGGCTCTTTATCCTCTTACTGCCAACTTTTAGCCGGCTTTGAGGGATTGCGACGGCATTTGGAGCGGGTTGACTTCACACGCGACCGCTAAATGTTGCAAAATGGGATGCATGGATTTTAGCAATGAGGTTTTTTAGGCCGGGATGCGGTCCGTGGGGAAGGAATTATCGCCTCCAACCTTTTAATGGACGCCGGCGCTCTACGTTCGGTTTTATTATCAGTTGTGTTTAATCCGGCCAGTCCCGCGACCTGTTGTTTATGGAGCGCAGTTAGCTTTTCGCCTGGAAGGGTTCAGCCGACCATACGATCGTTTACTGCATTGTGTGTGCGGCTCTTCCTGTCATATGCCGCCGCCGCCGCTCCCTTCCCCGCCACTCCGTCCCTCCCGCAGAGATTATTACACATGTTATTATATGTAAACTTGTCTTTATTTGCCATATTTTATAGTTTTTGACGTGATGAGGCGGTTGCCTTTGATGTCTGCCTGTCTGGTTTCTCTCTTTCTCTCTCTCTCTCTCTCTCTCTCTCTCTCTCTTTTCTCTCTTTCTCTCTCTCTCTCTCTCTCTCTCTCTCTCTCTCTCTCTCTCTCTCTCTCTCTCTCTCTCTCTCTCTCTCTCTCTCTCTCTCTCTCTCTCTCTCTCTCTCTCTCTCTCTCTCTCTCTCTCTCTCTCTCTCTCTCTCTCTCTCTCTCTCTCTCTCTCTCTCTCTCTCTCTCTCTCTCTCTCTCTTTTACTCCTACAGTGTTTCTCTTAAAGATTCAATGGCGTTTCACCTCGCAATGAGACCCGCGAAGCTACCACATTTTTCCTACCACTGGTGCTCCTTTTCAAGTCCAACACCACCTCCTTTTCCTCCTCATCTTAATACGGCATCCTCATTTTTAGTATTGAGTTATGTTCTGGGCGCCCC
>JACEEZ010007801.1:310000-317500 GCA_016584305.1 Chionoecetes opilio | reverse complement strand
CAAAGGATATTACTACGTAGGTCAAAATACACACACACACACACACACACACACACACACACACACACACACACACACACACACACACACACACACACACACACCACACACACACACACACACAGGACAAGAAGAGAGAGGTGGGGGTAGGGTGGAAGGTTGTTGTCATTACTGAAGGGGGTTGTGGGTAAGATATGTGTGTTGAGGGTGGGGGTGGAGGGGTGGTAGGAGTGGGGTTGGAGTGAGTAAGGAGGGGAGGGAGGTATTACTTGTTACTCACCGCACACCCTTCGTTGCATACCGAAAGTCGTGAATGTCTCTCTCTCTCATCTCTCTCTCTCATCTCTCTCTCTCCTCTCTCTCTTCTCTCTCTCTCTCTCTCTCTCTCTCTCTCTCATCTCTCTCTCTCTCTCTCTCTCTCTCTCTCTCTCTCTCTCTCTCTCTCTCTCTCTCTCTTACCCAGGTTTATCTTGCTTCCTCCCTCCTTGCCACCGTTCCCTCACTATTGCTTAACCCTTCCTCTAACCACCACCACAACCCACCCCACCACCACACCACCCACAACCACCACCTAACACCCCCAATAACCCCCCCCCCCCCCCCAACCACTCACCATCACCCCCTTCAACACCACCATACCACCCCCAAAACAAACCCCCACCACCACCACCCCTACCCTCACCCCACCACCACCCCCCCTAAACCCCCCCATTTAACCCCCCCCAACCACCACCATCCCCATTCAAAACCACCTGACCCCCAACACCCCACCACAAAAACCACACCCACCACCACCAAACCCCAAACCCCCACCTAACACCCCCCCAAAACCCCCCCCCCCCCAAAACCTCCCATCCCCATTCAACCCCCCCCCCCCCAAAAAAAGAACCCAACAACAACCACCACCACCACCCCACCCAAAAACCCCCCACCACCACCCCCCACCACCTAACCCCCCCCAAAATAACCCCCCCCCAAAAACCACTCCCCCCCCAAAAACACCCATTCAAAAACCACCATGACCCCCCAACAACCACCCCATAACCCAACCCCCCCCACCACCAAACCCCCACCACCACCTAAAACACCCCCCAAAAAAAAAAAAAAACCCTCACCTCACCCTTCAAAAACCAAAATACCACCCAAAAACCACCACCACAACCACAAAACCCCCCCACCACCACCACCTAACCCCCCCAAAAAAAAAAAAACCACTCACCATGCCCCATTCAAAAACCACCCGACCCCCCAAAACCCCCACCTAAACCCCAACCCCCCCAACCCCACCACAAACCCCCCCAAACCCCCCAAAAAAAAAAACCCAAACCCCTCACCATGCCCCCTTCACACCAAAAGACCACCCAATAAACCCCCACCACCCCCCCTACCACTCACCACCACCCCCCTTCAAAACCACCCCCACCACCACCACCAAAAATTTTCAAAACCCGACCGTATTTTGTGGCTATTTTTCGGGTCTGCTCTGTTTACGCACCTTTCTCAAGCTCACTCTTTGTCTCTCTCTCTCTCTATCTCTCTCTCTTACTTTCTCTCCCCCTCCCTTTTACCTCTCCTCTTCCGCTCACCTTTCCTGTTGCCTTCCCATTTGTCGGCGACGTTCTCTATTTTACAAGTTTTAATTGGCTTGGCGAGATTCCAAAGTCTGTATATTGAGACTCGTTCTGCCCGTCTGACCTTAATGTAAGACGAGGGAAAAAAAATACTATATATATATACTTTAGTCTACCCTTTGGTCTCCTCTGTCTTGTTTTTTTTTTTATTTCATTTATTTACTATCTAGCTTTTTTTTTTCTTTTCCTAGAATCCTCAGGGAAGTTCTTGGAATGGCTAATAACCGGACTTCCTAACTGTGTGTATACGTATGTGTTTTATGTGTGTGTGTGTGTGTGTGTGTGTGTGTGTGTGTGTTTGTGTGTGTTTGTGTGTGTGTGTGTTTGTGTGTGTGTTGATTATTTGTTTAGTTTTCGACTCGTGTAGCGTGTAGGTCCTCTCTCTGCCTCTCCTTCTCTCTCTCGGTCTCTCTCTCTCTCTCTCTGTCTCTCTCTCTCTCTCTCTCTCTCTCTCTCTCGTGCTCTCTCTCTCGTCTCTCTCTTCTCTCTCTCTCTCTCTCCTCTTTTTTTTTTTTTTTTTTTTTACCTTTATTCTTATAGGTTTTACAGTCAGGAGCTTCAGCTGGACTACTGAGAACTATCTTTGACTTTAAGAATGTGTAAATTATTCTAGCTTAACATACATACATGGGTTTACTATTCTAAATTATCTATTTCTCTAATTCACTATTTCACTACTAAATGAATTTTACATGTACATGTGTTACTATTCTAATTTTACATTTTATTTTTCAGTACTCTAATATATATATATAGACATAGTTGAACTTAAGTAGGTTTTACAGGTTTATTAGGTAGGTACTTATACTATGGCTGCTTTATCCAAGCGTTCACAGCACTCTTGAAGGTCTGGAGTGACGAGGTAGAGTGAAGCTGTGTCTGCTGTACCATTCGGTTCCACTTCTTGTGTAGCGCGGAAGGAAGAAACGCAGAGAGGTCTCCGTCCTGGCAAAAGGGACGATCAGTTGATGGTCCCTGGTATCAGCAGTTCGTGTGGTGTGGCCGTGTGGTCTTGCCCAGGGCTGTCGGAGAGCAGCCAGGTGCGGGACATGCTGCTTGTGTGTCTTGTAACGACGCACAGACCTGCTACGTCGCGACGCTGCTGCAAGGGTTGGCAGAGGAGGGAGAAGCTGGTCCTGCAGAGCCTTCAGACGTATTAACCGTTGGGCTCGGGCCTGTACCTTGTCAAGAAGGCTCAGGTACGAAGGGGGGCAGGAGACCACGTGAGAGGGGCGTACTCCATAAGGGAGCGGACTTGAGCTGCATATAAGGTGTGATCCCTTGGGAGTCAAGAAGGTGTGAGACACGCCGGACACAGCTAAGTTTCCAGGCGGCTTTCCTTGCAATGGTTCGGATGTGGTCGGTGAAGGTCAGGACGCTATTCACTTCCACCCCAAGTATGGAGATGGACGTCTGCAGGGGCACCGGCCTCCCACCCAGTAAGATGGTAGGGATGGGATATCAGGAGGACGTTGTCGTCGGGAGATGAGCATCGCCTGGGTTTTCTCTGGAGCGAGATCCACTTGCCATTGACGACCCCATGAGATGACGGTTTGGAGGACCTGATTTATGTGAGCGACAGTCGTGCGGTGATCACCATGTCGCAGGGGAATGTAAGGGTGCAGTCATCGGCATATGCATGTGCCTCTGGGATGAGCTGGAGCAAGTCATTGAAGAATACATTCCAGAGGAGAGGGCCGAGCACACTGCCCTGTGGGACGCTGGCAAAGATCGGGTGTTCCTCTGAGGTTTGACCGTCCACCACCACTCTAAGAAATCTGTCCCGCAGGTAGTCTTGTAGTAGGAGCAGCAGATGACCGCGGACACCCAAACTGTTCAGTTTTGGTGATGAGGCCGTGATGCCACAACCCTGTCAAATGCTCCTGCAATGTCAAGGGCAATGACGTATGTGTCCTTTCTTTGGTCAAGAACGCTTATGCCATGTGGTGGACAGATGGAGCAATAGGTCGGCCGCTGACCTGTTTGCTCGGAGCCAAATTGCTTGATGTTAAGAAGGTGGTGTGATGTGAAGAAAGACGATATCTTGTCGGCAATTATAGCTTCCAGCGTCTTGCCAAGAACTGATAAAAGGGAGATGGGCCTATAGTTCTTGAGGTCAGTTCTTTTTCCTTTCTTATGTATTGCCACCACTCTGGCAGCCTTCCACAGGGTGGGCCACCTTTCAGTAGTGAGGCAGTGCTGAAAGATAGTAGCAAGGGGCGTTGCTAGCTGAGAGGCGCAGCGCTTGAGGATATGAAGGCTAATGTTGTCTGGGCCCAAGGCCTTCTTTGTGTCGACCTGAACTAAGTGTCGGCGAACTTCCACACTAGTTATAGTGAGGTTAGAAAGGCTGGCATTGGTGAGGATGGGCACAACTGGGATGGATCGCTGGGGATCAGGTACTGTCATTTTGTTGGAAAAAAATGTCGCGAGTACCTCGGCCTTGTCCTTGTTCTTGGTGGCCACTGTGCCGTCAGACTTGAATAGCGGAGGTATGGTGTCGTCAGTTGTCAGACCTTGTTGCTGTTTAAGTGTGGTCCACCAGGACTTGTTACCCACTGAACGACCACTGAGCTTGATTTTGAGGTCGTCTTGCCAGCGTCTCTCTCTCTTCTCTCTCGTCTCTCTCTCTTCTTCGTCTCTCTCGTCTCTCTCTCTCTCTCTCTCCTCTCTCTCTCTCTCTCTCTCTCTCTCTCTCTCTCTCGTCTCTCTCTCTCTCTCCTCTCTCTCCCTCTCTCTCTCTCTCTCCTCTCTCTCGTTCTCTCTCTCTCTCTCTCTCTCTCTCTCTCTCCTCTCTCTCTCTCTCTCTCTCTCTCTCTCTCTCGTCTCTCTCTCTCTCTCTCTCTCTCTCTCTCTCTCTCTCTCTCTCTCTCTCTCTCTCTCTCTCCTCTCTCTCTCTCTCTTCTTCTCTCTCCTCTCTCTCCTCTCTCTTCTCTCTCTCTCTCTTCCTCTCTCTCTCTCCCTCTCTCTCTCTATTCATCGATACTCTATATACTTCTAAAGCCACCCCGATGTATCTCTCCTCTGCTCTTCCTTTTCCTTCTCTCTTCCTCTCCTTCTTCCTCCTTCTTCTCTTACTATTTCCTTTTCTTTATTGTTCACTTCAAGACTACCTCCTTACTTACCCTTGCACATTCACCGCCAGATCCCCTCCTCTTCCTCCTCTTCCTCCTCCTCCTCCTCCTCCTCCTCCACCTGAACCTCCCAATATATGCTTCCACCCCCTTGTCCTACCCCTCCCGCTCCCTCCCTCCGTACCGAGGTAACTGAGTACCGAGGTGAGTACTGATGTGTGTACTTCGGTACACCCCCCCCCCCCACACACACACACAGATAGATAGTTTTTATTGACCACAGTATGCAGTATAAATATTGATATTACATAATTCCTAAATCTAACTTAAAACATATATCATTAAACATAATTCCTAAATACTATTTAAACAATCATTAAACTATCAACTATTATAACTGTAGTCCCAGCATATGCTCATATATTACAATTCAGCTGGCTATCTAGTTACTTATAGGTATTCAGACCTCATGATAACTTTACAAAAGTTGCAGGTGAAACTGAATGGAGAATAACTCGTTCATCGTGGTGAATTGGTATAATCTCTATACTTTGTGTCATGGGGCATTGTTGTATAACGTTTGCTCAGTCTGTATGTCCACACCCTACATAGCCTTTCCTCAGCGGCAGGCGGCCCTCTGCCTCGCCTGTTCCATCTACCCGTTTCACACGCTAGTGAATGGCCACTACTACGGAACTGTGTGAAAGATAACCTATGAATTTCATTTATTACATTTCTTTCTTTATATACCTCATGAACTTCCATTTCCGGGTTGATACATTTGTAAGTTAATCTTCTAGATGAATCACTTTGTCTTATACCGTCAATTACATTTAACATTGCTTCACTTAACGGTGTTACATCCTCATTTACAAAGGTCCTAACTAATCTACTTGTACATGTTCCTGAATTTTGAACTAAATTTATTACAAAAGCAAGTGGGTCATCATTATACTGGGATCTCTCATGCCACTCAGTACGGAAAAATTTATGTTGTCTATATTTCACTAAGTCTTGTAAAGTGGGGTAACCTGATTCCACATAACAAACATCGTTACACGTAGATTTCCTAACCCCTAGTAGTTTTTTCAAGCACCAGTTGTAAAGCTTCACCATGGGTTTCAGGTCTGCTCCTATCTCACACACACACACACACACACACACACACACACACACACACACACACACACACACACACACACATGTAAGTTAGAGGAAAGTTTGAGGGTGGGTAGTGCATGAGGTGGAGAGAAAAGAGAGTGGGGTAAGGGAAGAGAAGGTAGTCAGACAGGCAGGCAGGCAGGCAGGCAGGCAAGGCAGGCAGGTAAGGAGGAAGGAAGGCAGGAAGGCAGGCAGGCAGGCAGGCAGACAGGCAGGTAGGCAGGCAGGTAAGGAGGAAGGAAGGAAGGAAGGCAGGCAGGCAGGCAGGCAGGCAGGCAGGCAGGCAGGCAGCAGGCAGGCAGGCAAGTCAGACAGGCAGGCAAGGCAGGCAGGCAGGCAAGGCAGGCAAAGCAGGCAGGTAAGGAGGAAGGCAGGCAAGGCAGGCAGGCAGGCAGGCAGGCAGGCAGGCAGGCAGGCAGGCAGGCAGGCAGGCAGGCAGGCAGGCAGGCAGAGCAGGCAGGCAGGCAGGCAGGCAGGCAGGTAGGCAAGGCAGGCAGGCAGGCAGGCAGGCAGGCAGGCAGGCAG
Source organism: Chionoecetes opilio (assembly GCA_016584305.1). Taxonomy (NCBI): domain Eukaryota; kingdom Metazoa; phylum Arthropoda; class Malacostraca; order Decapoda; family Majidae; genus Chionoecetes; species Chionoecetes opilio. Next base: position 311,109 of record JACEEZ010007801.1, on the reverse strand, counting down.
GCAGGCAGGCAGGCAAGTCAGGCAAGCAGGCAGGCAGGCAGGCAGGCAGGCAGGCAGGCAGGCAGGCAGGCAGGCAGGCAGGCAGGCAGGCAAGCAGGTACCAGGTAGGCAAGCAGGTACCAGGTAGGCAAGGCAGGCAGGCAGGCAGGCAGGCAGGCAGGCAGGCAGGCAAGTCAGACAGGCAGGCAAAGCAGGCAGGCAGGCAGGCAGGCAGGCAGGCAGGCAAGGCAGGCAGGCAAAGCAGGCAAGGCAGGGAGGCAGGCAGTTAGGTACCAGGTAGGCAAGAGTACTTTGAGTACGACCTGTGAGATACTAGCTTATGCTGACCTACGTACAGGATTATGAGTACGTGTGTATCCAGAGAGAGGGAGAGGGGGAGTACGCAAGTCAGTGGTGATAGGAGTGTGTTGTGAGGGGGTGTGAGGCATGTGGCGTGTGAGGTGGTGGGAAGAGAGACACTATCTGTGGCCCTGAGATATCCGTGCCAACTCTTGACCTATTCATTATTGCCATCTGTTTCAAGGCTGGTGCTGCTGATGCTAATTTGGTGACTCCATGTAGCCCTTCATGACTCCCTTCTCACTACATACTCATCTAGTTTCATATAGGCGAAGTAATGTCAGCGTTAGGGCATAAGGTAAAGTAGTAGTATAGTGTCACTCTTGTTACACCTGGCCACCTCTGTCAGAACTGATTACGTCGTCCTACATTCCCGCTGATTTGCATTCCCTTCGGGTGTGCAGTAACCCTTTGTCACAGCTGGCCACACGCGGTTACACTGTTGCAGCTGGTCACACCTTGTTAATGTTGTGTCACAGTTGCTCAGTTCTTGTTACAACTGGCCATACTCTTATTGAATAGTTTGAAGTGACCACAACCTATACCTATTATCACAGGTGGCCACTTTTCCTCGCCTTGTTTCGTCATCAACACCTTGTCACACACCGCCATATGCAAGCAGGGCTTTATCTGATTCTACCATCAACGCGCCGTCACAGCTCGTTAGCTACACACACACACACACACACACACACACACACACACACACACACACACACACACACACACACACACACACACACACACACACACACACACACACACACACA
>JACEEZ010007801.1:295000-297500 GCA_016584305.1 Chionoecetes opilio | reverse complement strand
TTTTTTTTATAGCAAAGGTAAGACTGAGTGTGAAGGGGTTAAGTGTCTTTCTCGATTGAAGGTCAGGCAACACGGGCGGATTTTAATTTTAAAACTTTTTAAGTCCATTTTTTTCTCCATCCCTTTTCCTTTGGCCCTTAAAGCAGATGACCTTTCTGATTTTCTAAAGTTTTTGGGGCTCAAACTCGCACTACGACCCTTTTCCCCATCTTCCTTAAAGGGCCCCTTGCGCTTCGTCCATCGACCTCCCCTTGGCGACGGACGCGAAGATATATGGCCCATTGTATGCAAGTCATATATTCCGACAGACATCTCGCCCTCTTTAATATGCCAACCCTCGTGCGGCGATCACTTTACTCTCTACTTATTATATTTTGTTCATTCTCGCTTTTATTCTTTCTCTTCTTTTCTTGGGAGTGCTCGAGTGTGCCCGCACGCAATGCAAACAAAGCTTAAGAAAAAGAAAAAAAGGAAGCTATAAAAGGGGGTTTACAAAAAAGGGGGGGTTTTAAAAAAGGGGGCTTTTTTTATAGGGACGAACAAAAGGGCATCTAATCACCCACGAGGGGTTTTCCCAAAACGGGGGTTTACAACAGTGGCTTAGTTATATGGACGAACATATGACTACTCAAATAAGAACATAAGAAAATAAGGAAGCTACAAGAGTACAAGAGGGGTTACAACAAAGACGGGTTACAAAAGTGGCTTAGTTATATGGACGAACATATGACTACTCAAATAAGAACATAAGAATATAAGGAAGCTACAAGAGGGGTTACAACAAAACTTTTTTAAAAAAGTGGCTTATTTTATAACGAGCAAAAAGGCTCTCTAATCACCCACGAAAGGGTTACAAAAACGGGGGTTTTCAACTTGGCCTTAGTTTTTAAAGGAAAGAGCCTATGGGTTTCTATAATCCCCCAACCCAACGCACTCACTGAAATTTTTGAGGGGGGGGGTTTAGCCTACATACCTACCTCAACCCACTTACATCCGCGTCCCTCCCCCACCTCTATTGTGTCTCTTATCAACACCAAAATCCTTTCGATCAACACCAAGGCGACTGGAGACCCACAGGACCCACCCATCCCTCGGCAGCTCGGGAATGCGGGAGGCGCAGCACACAGGCTCGGCTGACTCAGTATACCATGTGACTAACCAACACTGATTCAGGATGACCTCTCTCTATATCAGGACATTCTTAAGCCTCTCCCTGCCTTCCTCAACGCAGGGAAAAAAAAGAAGAAATACAATGAGGAAGAGTAACAGGATCTGAAATAGTGCTTTTTCCTCTCCTCTCTCTCCCCTCTCTCCCCTCCTCCCTTTTCTCTCTCCTCTCTCTTCCCCTCTCCTCTCTCTCCCTCTTCTCTCTCTCCCTCGTCCTCTCCTCTTTCTCTCTCTCGTCTCCTCTCTCTCCCCTTTTCTCTCCCTCTCTCCCCTCTCCCTTTTCCCCCCTCTCTCTCTCGTCTCCCCTCTCTCCTCTCCCCTCTTTCTCTCTCTCTCCTCTCTCTCTCTCTCCTCTCTCTCTCTCTCTCTCTCTCTTTTCCCCTCTCCTCTTCTCTCTCTCTCTCTCCCCTCCATCCCCTCTCCTCTCTCCTCTCTCCCCTCTCTCTCTCTCCTCTCTCTCTCTCTCTCTCTCTCTTTTCCCCTCTCTCCTCTCTCCTCCCCTTTTCCCCTCCTCTCTTTCTCAACCCCCTCCCCTTTTTCTCTCTTTTCTCCTCCCCGTCTCTCTCTCTCTCTCCCCTCTCTCTTTCTTCTCTCCTCCCCTCTCTCTCTCTCTCTCTCTCCCCTCTCCCTCTCATTTCCCCTCTCTCTCTCCCCTCTCTCCTCTCCCTCTCCCCTCTTTTCTCTCCTCTCTCTTCCCCTCTCCCCTCTTTCCCCTCTCTCGGTCTCTCCCCCTCTCTCCTCTCCTCTCTCTCCTCTCTCTCTCTCCCCTCTCTCTCTCTCTCTCTCTCCTCTCTCCCTCTCCTCTCTCTCTCTCTCTCTCTCTCCCCTTTTCCGCCTCTCTCTCTCCTCTCTCTCTCTCTCCTTCTCTCTCATCTCTCTCTCTCTCTCTCCCCTCTTCTCTCCCCTCTTCTTCTCTCCTCCTTTTCTCTCCCCTCTCTTTTTCCCCTCTCCTCTCTCTCTCTCTCTCTCTCTCTCTCTCCTCTCTCCCCCTCCTCTCTTCTCTCCTCTCCCCTCTCCCTCTTCTCTCTCTGGCCCCCTCTCTCTCCTCTTTTCCTCTTTAAACTCTCTCTCTCTCCTTCTCCCCCTCTCTCTCTCTCTCTCTCTCTCTCTCTCTCTCTCTCTCTTTTCCCCTTTCCTTTTTTCCTTTTAAAATTTTTCCCCCCCCATTAACCCGGGGGTTTAAGGTACCATGGGTTGAAAAGGAAAGGGGGGGGTTTAAGGGGGTTTTGGGGGAAGGGGACAACCCGTCTGTATGTAAAAGCCTGCGCCTGGGAAAATTTATGACGTCACGGACGGAAATCGTAAACCCGGGCCCCCGGGAATGACAATTTTC
>JACEEZ010007801.1:285000-287500 GCA_016584305.1 Chionoecetes opilio | reverse complement strand
ATAAAAGTAATAATGATGATAATAGTAGTGATAATAAATAGTACTTGTGCATAAAAAAAGTCGCAGTACAGCAATAAGTAATACATGGAGAAGAAAATAACGTCTGGTCACTTAAGAAATTTATACACACGTAATGATCAGGAAATTTAATACGTAAATGCAAGGGCATAACCTCACGCCCAGATTCATTGGCGACTGCGCCCCTCGTCATTGGCAACCCCACAAAAAAAAATATTGTATTTATAGCCATTGTATTCATCATTGTCCTATAGAAAAACCGTCAAGTGCAGATGTATTGCCGTCATTACGCGACATGACTGTTATCACTGTGTCTTGAGGTGCTGCAAGGTGCCCACAGACATCACACCAGCAGTGAAGGTGAGGGGCTGCACGCTACGAGTACTCTGGTCTTCACCCCGAGCCACCCCACCCGCCAGCCCCGTAGCCCCTCCTCGTACCCACTGCGACCCACGTGCCTTATGGTGCCCGGAAATGTCCCAAGCGCCGTGTCGTCGTGTCGGGAAGGTGTGTCGCTTGTGGTGTGAGCTTTGTTGTCGTTTTTTTCAGCGTTAAACTGGCGACGTCAAGGAAATGTTAAGCGTCTTAGAGAGAGAGAGAGAGAGAGAGAGAGAGAGAGAGAGAGAGAGAGAGAGAGAGAGAGAGAGAGAGAGAGAGAGAGAGAGAGAGAGAGAGAGAGAGAGAGAGAGAGAGAGAGAGAGAGAGAGAGAGAGAGAGAGAGAGAGAGAGAGAGAGAGAGAGAGAGAAGAAAAAAAACGATCTTTTTTTTATCAGTTATACAGTCACACTAATTCTTCAGCATTATATACATTTCTTTCTTAACTACTTATTGCAAGGACTTCGGGGTCAGGGGGGCGAGAGGGCCGGGACGCTCCAGCTATGTAGCGTTGGGCGCCTCACACCGACGTCAAGATATTCCGGAAGATTACATTTTTCACGTCTAGTCGAACCGTGGGCGAGGGTGGCGTCGGCGGGGCTGGGTTCTGGGGGCGGGGCGGGCCAGGGGCGGGGTATGGGCGGGGCGGGGCGGGAGACGCATCATTACATACAGACCCAAGGGTGAATAATGGGCGGCTACGCGAAATACCGTCAACGCCTTAAGTGTGTTTTGATGAAGGTGTGTTTGCGAGTGTTTTCCTGGAGGGGTGGCGGGTGACCTACTCTAGTGCGTGGATCAAAACATTCACCTCTTTATCTTTCTCTCCCTTAACCCTTGAGGCCCAGGTCGTAATTTCAATTGAGATTTGGGTACCATTAGACGATTTTTAATTAATATAAGCAATGCTTTATAGATATGACCTGTTTAGTATCCTTGTCGACTAACTAATTTGGTATATCCAGCTACTTTTCGATTTTATAGCTCGACAACATACGATTTTGTATAGGAAAGGAAAGATCTGGGCGTGAAGGAGTTAATATCTAGCAGAACCGAATTTACCTCCGGCACGTCTGGCTCTTTGGCAAGTGTTAGGAAGGTCAATAACCCCTTTACACCCAGATCTTTCCTTTGCTATATAAAAAAAAATTGTGTGTTGTTAGCCATAAAATTACGAAAAGCAACTTAATATACAAAATTAGTTAGTCGACAAGGATATCAAACAGGTTATATCTATAAAATATTGCTCATATTCACTAAAAATCGTCTAATGGTACCCAAATTACAATGGAAATTACGTTCTGGGTCTCAAGGGGTTAATATATCCCAACACTGCGTCCGCTCTAAGCCAATACTTTAAGACATGATGCAAATAATGAGGAAAAAAGATGCATGAATACAAGTAAATATATAATAAAAGTAACTAAAATTGAAGCACCACGTAGAGACTGTAAAGTTTGTGACGTGTGAAAGTCGGTGGAGACTTCATAGAGTGGAGGGAAAGGAAGGGAAGGCAAAGACAGGAGAGAGGACCGTGTGTGTGTGTGTGTGTGTGTGAGTGTGAGTGTGAGTGTGAGTGTGAGTGTGAGTGTGAGTGTGGTGTGTGTGTGTGTGTGTGTGTGTGTGTATGTGTGTGTGAAGTTCCCTGTTACAAAAGTTCCGCCCAACAATACACACTGTGCTGCTCTGGTTCTCCATAGTAACGTCTGATCTCTTTTTTAAGATACTATTTTTCTATAAACAAACAAACCAAATCAAGAAGGATACCAGTCGCGAAGATTGATAAACGCGAACCTGAAAAGTGAAACAAAATATATATAAATAAGCGCGATAAAATAAAATAGGGGTAATAATACAGATAATAATAATAATAGCGTAATAGTAGAGATAATAATTAATAATAATAGAGATAAAGTAGAGATAATCAACGCGAAAAACTTATATACACTGGACGGAAGAGTTGATCCCCACTTGGTCTCCGGATCTCTACTAAACTCTAAACTAAATCCAATACGAAAAGTTTAGGAGTTTTAGATTTGCAAGCTGCCGCGATTAGAGTAACTTGTGTAATGAGCTTACTCGGCGGCGCTGGGCAGTGGGCGTCCG
>JACEEZ010007801.1:275000-280000 GCA_016584305.1 Chionoecetes opilio | reverse complement strand
GCGCCCGAAATCACTCAAGGCGATAAACGGTGATTTACATAAAGACATTGGCCGATTTTCTAACCATGGACTTGTGCTCCCCTAAGACTAACCATGGCTTTAGACAGACATTTAAGCTTCTTAACCATTTTTCCAGGGGGTTTAGTCTCAGATTGGAATTGTTAGATACCCACTACCCTGTCTAACATCCAAGTCTAATGATATTATATAACCCCCCGGACAAATGTTTAAAGCACTGAAATGTCTGTCTAAAGCCATGGTTAGTCTTAGGTTAGCCCATGTCCATGTTTAAAAAATCGGCCAATTGATTGTACATAAAGACATTGATTGAAGACATAAGTTAAGAAGTTTATTGGGAAGTTATAATGTTAAAAGGTAGACAGGGCATCAAACAGGAGAAGTAAAAGGAGAGACAGGGATAGGGATAGGGATAGATAGATAGATAGATAGATAGATAAACAGATATATAGATAGATAAAATTATAGGACTGCGTTAAGGGAGAAGACTTAATTAGGTATAACGCAGTGTAGAGGTTCGTCAAGGCTACAAGTGTCGTAATTGTGTGTGGTGGCTTGTGTGGTCTTGGTCTTGTATGCTATAATTGTATTGGTATTGTATGCTTGTGTGCTTGTATGCTACCTGCAGGATGTTACCTACTAGTTCATGATTATGTGTGTGACTTCATGGCGATTATGCTGGCGATGACAATTTTAGTCCACGTCGCACCCAAACATAATCTAGGTGGTGTTGAGAGAGAGAGAGAGAGAGAGAGAGAGAGAGAGAGAGAGAGAGAGAGAGAGAGAGAGAGAGAGAGAGAGAGAGAGAGAGAGAGAGAGAGAGAGAGAGAGAGAGAGAGACCGCACACACACACCAAAAATATAAAGAAACTATTATAATAAGCGGGAACTACGAATCAGTGTGTGTGTGTGTGTGTATGTGTGTGTGTGTGTGTGTGTGTGTGTGTGTGTGTGTGTGTGTGTGTGTGTGTGTGTGTGTGTGTGTTTGTTTGTTTGTTTGTTTGTTTGTTTGTTTAAAAATGTGTACATATATCATAGAAAATATAAATAGATAAGCTGAGATCTAAACTGGAGTGTATGTGGAGTGTAGGTCGTGTTAGCGTAGCGTGAAAGGAGGGAGGGAGGGACGGGGTGAGTGGATCAGGTGGGGGAGTGGGAGTGAGTGGATCAGGGGGGGAGTGAGTGGATCAGCGGGGTGGGTGGGAGTAAGTGGATCAAGGGTTAAGTGTGGGAGTAAGCGAGGAACCAGAGAGTAATGCTTGTGTTTCCAGCAGGCTTAAGAAACTCACAATGAAGTGTATACTAGTAATGGTGGTGAGGGTGAGTGTGTGTGTGTGTGTGGGTAGGTGTGTGGGTAGGTGTGTGGGTAGGTGTGTGCGTGGGTGTGGGTGTGGGTGTGTATGTGTAGGTGGGTGTAGGTGGTGTGTGTGTGGGTGGGTGGGTGGGTGAGTGTGTGGGTAGGTAGGTGTGGGTGTGGGTGTGTGTGTGTGTGTGGGTGTGGATGGGTGGTGAGGGTGTGTGTGTGTGGGTGTGGGTGGGTGTGAATGTGTGTGGGTGTGGGTAGGTGTGTGTGTGTGTGTGTAGGTGGGTGTAGGTGGGTGGGTAGGTGTATGTGTGTGTGTGTGTGTGTAGGTGGGTGGTTGGGTGTGTGTGTGTGTGTGTGTGTGTGTGTGGATGTATGTGGGTGTGGGTGTGGATAGGTGGGTGAGTGTGTGTGTGGGTGTAGGTGTGTGTGTAGCTGTGGGTGTGGATGTGGGTGTGGGTGAGGATAGGTGGGTGAGTGTGTGTGTGGGTGTGTAGGTGGGTGGGTGTGTGTGTGGGAAGGTGGGTGTAGGTGTGTGTGTAGGTGGGTGGGTGGGTGAGGGAGGGAGGGAGGACATGACACCAGGTGAAAGGAATGTTTGATGTGCTGTAGGATAGAAAAAAAGTGATGACGCAGAAATTTTTATGTAGAAAGTTTAGAAAGGGAACAACACTGTATATGCGCGTAAGGTTTATAAGAAAAAAAAGTGTACAAATAAAGTTGTAAAAATGGAATTGTGCTAATATTTTGAGTTGTAGAAAATTGAATCACATAAGTTAAGAAGTTTATTGGGAAGTTATAAATTTCAAAGTTAGGCCGTGCATCAAACAGGAACGGAAAAATGAGAGACAGTGGAAAGAGAGAGAATAGAGGAAGGGATGAAAGACTTGAGGGATAGATAGATAGATAGATAGATAGATAAAACTATTGACCACAAATTCTGATATGCAAAATTCAATATAGAAATGTACATAAAATTATCTTTATTGCAATTACTAAATTTCTGAGTTTTTAAATTCACAACTCATAGCTGTATAAAATGTTCCACGTATATTATGCAATATATTGAATCTTTTAAGTAAAGGTAGGGAAGGAAGGAAGGCATGAGGTAGAGAACTCTATGAAGGAAGGAGAGAGGAAGGAAGGAAGGAATTTAAGGAGGGAAGGACTAAGGCAGGGAAGACACCATGAAGGGAAAGGAAGGAAGGAAGGAAGGAAGGAAGGGCCAAGGGAGGAAAGACACCATGAAGGAAAGGAAGGAGGGAAGGAAGGAAGGAATGTAAGGAGGGAAGGACCAAGGGAGGGAAAACACTATGGAGGAAAAGGAAAGAAGGAAGGAAGGAGGGAAAAAACTAGGTAGGGAAGACTCCTTGAAGGGGAATGAAGAAATTAAGGAAGGAAGGAAGGAAGGAAGGAGGGAAGACACCATGGAGGGAAAGGAAGGAAGAAAGGAAAGAAGGAAGGAAGGAAGGAAGGAAGGAGGGAAGGAAGGAAGGAAGCACCAAGGTAGGGAAGACACCATGGAGGGAAAGGAAGGAAGGAGGGAAGAACCAAGGGAGGGAGGACACACACCATCAGCAAGGCAAGGCGTTTGAATCCATAAAAAGCCTCACTATGACTCCCTTTGTTAACTCACCCTGTGATTAGCTGGTCATTATTTACTACATTATAACCTACCGACCCAAATTTAATCACAGGTGGTAATTATAGCCCAGGTAACCCCGCCTTAACCCCCTCGCGCCCCGCCCCGCAGCGCCTCACACCGGTAGCCACGCCTCATAAATGGCTCCTCGCGGTCGTAAGTCGTTGAGGCGTCGCTGCTGTTGGCCGGCGCGATGTTTGCATAACGTCCGGATTAGCGGCGTGTCCTGTCATTCTCCTCCACATATGTGTCATCCTGGGCCGACTTTAGCACCTCGGGTGTTGTTACGAGCAGCGCGGGGACTCGTGATATCAACTTGGGGCTTATTTTTGGGCCGTGATCGTAGTTTCAGGTGAGGTAAGGAAGGGGGTTAGAGAGAGAGAGAGAGAGAGAGAGAGAGAGAGAGAGAGAGAGAGATGGGGGGATGTCTTCAGCGGTCGTGCATGCAGCAGGATCCTGACGCATGAATTAATGAACATATCTCCTGGTGTCGGCGGAAATTAATTGCATATATTCGCGTTGCTTCCGTTATGAGGAATAATTACAGAGCGAGGGTTGCCGCGGCCTCGTGATTATGGCGCCGGTGCCCCGCGAGCGTGTTGGCTCGGCGGGCATTAATGGCCTGCCCGCCGTGATGGGTTACTCGAGGTGTATTTACTTATCCGTTCTTGACGCCTTCATGTTTGGTGGAGGTGATAGCAAGGGTAGGGAGACGGGGTGTGTGTGTGTGTGTGTGTGTGTGTGTGTGTGTGTGTGTGTGTGTGTGTGTGTGTGTGTGTGTGTGTGTGTGTGTGTGTGTGTGTGTGTGTGTGTGTGTGTGTGTGTGTGTGTGTGTGTGGTGTGTGTGTGTGTGTGTGTGTGTGTGTGTGTGTGTGTGTGTGTGTGTGTGTGTGTGTGGGTGTGTGGTGTGGGGGGGGGGGGGGATTCACCTACAGCCTGATTGCGCGCTGGTCACGCGATCTTCAGCTATTACCCTCCCGGAAAGAACTTAGAGCTCATAGAGACCGATTTTTGGGTAAAGCTGGGACCTCATGCAAATGTTTGTGTGTGTGTGCGTGTTTCTCTGGATATTATGTGTGTCACATTCTCTCTCTCTCTCTCTCTCTCTCTCTCCTCTCTCTCTCTCTCTCTCTCTCTCTCTCTCTCTCTCTCTCTCTCTCTCTCTCTCCTCTCTCTCTCTCTCTCTCTCTCTCTCTCTCTCTCTCTCTCTCACTCCTCTCTCTCTCACTCCTCTCTCTCTCTCTCTCTCCTCTCTCTCTCTTCTCTCTCTCTCTCTCTCTCTACTCTCTCTCCTCTCTCTCTCTCTCTCTCTCTCTCTCTCTCTCTCTCTCTCTCTCTCTCTCTCTCTCTCTCTCTCTCTCTCTCTCTCTCTCTCTCTCTCTCTCTCTCAACTGATCTAGTCCTTCGTATTCTTGATATAAATTTTTTCATCTTTTAACTCTTGCTTTTTCCACTGACCTCCATAGCTTTTGCTGCTGCTACGCCTGCAAAAACAGCGATTACTATACTACTACTACTACGACGACTACTACTACTACTACTACTACTACTACTACTACTACTACTACTACTACTACTACTACTACTACTACTACTACTACTACTACCATCACCACTACCACCACTACTACTACTACTACTACTACTACTACTACTACTACTACTACTACTACTGCAGTCAATATGAAACCACCATCACGGCGATTTGACTACCTAATTGAGGTCTTGAAATGGGTAAAGAAACTCAATCGAAGGTGAAGTAAATGACGATGTGCTTTAAATCATTAGGTTAGGGGTCGTATTAAGGGTTCCAGCTCGATCGATTTAGATTTAGAATTATATATGCAGAAGTGACTTGCTAGTATTGTAGTGGATGAATGGAAGTGGAGTGTAGTGGAACAGGTTTAGAAGCAAGTTAGTTTGTGGATGAGAGGAACAGGTTTAGAAGCAAGTTAGTTAGTGGATGAGAGGAACAGGTTTAGAAGCAAGTTAGTTAGTGGATGAGTGGAACAGGTTTAGAAGCAAGTTAGTTAGTGG
>JACEEZ010007801.1:262500-270000 GCA_016584305.1 Chionoecetes opilio | reverse complement strand
ATTATGATCATCATCCACGAATTTACCCAACCTATTTTTAACACTATCTGCTGTGCTTCTACTTATGACGTAGAGCTTGCCCTTACTTTCACTATGTGTGCTGCATTTCTTTTCTTTTTTTGTGTGTTTTGCTGTAGAGATCAGCCTCCCGAGCCACCTTCATTCTTGTTTTCATCATAGTCACCGACCCTCGACCACCACTTGCCGGCTGAAGGCTGCTCGTCAGGGCGATCAGATATAACGATGTTGTACTCCGCGTCGTGAAACTTTAAATGTGAATATCAGTAATGATAATGATAACAATATTAATCATATTTCTTATCTTCTCTTGTTAACGCCCACACGAAACAGGGCGATGATTCTCACTAAAGTCTCTCTATTCTGTCAGTGTTGACAAGAAGCCTCGTTTGTGGTGACGAATTGTTATGCAAAATCGACTCGAACAGTGATTTGATGACATAGCAGTAGTAGTAGTTGTAGATATAGTAGTAGTAGTAGTGGTAGTAAAATAACCGTAGTAGTATTTTTAGTAGCAGTAATGATAAGGTTTCGTGTGTGTGGAGGTCTAAAAGAAATACAAGAAAATGTTAAAAATACATTCTCCCTTTAGTTCACCACTAGATTTACTCGGTGGGCAAATCACTCGTTCTATTTTGGTCATGGGAGTGGGGGCCTCGCGCGGGTCAGGTCACAGATAGATGGTGGGGAAGGGATGATAGTTAGCTCAGGTCACGTTGTCGGGATGGTGGGACTGGGAAGGACCGACTCAGGTCAGGGAAGTTTAGTAAGGGCAAGTAAGTTTTTAAGGACAAGTTTTAGTAAGGGCAGCGAGGAACCACCGACACAGTAGCTTCTGAAGGGCTGAGACTGAAACAAACCTTAGCGTGGAAACTTTTGGCCGCCGTGTGATGTATGTAGGAAGGAGGAACCGATTCAAGAGATGGAAACGCAAGGAGGAAATGGGTGAGAAAGGCGGATGTGGGAGATGGAACGCGGAGGCCTGAAATGGGAGGTGGAAATGGGTGAGTGAGCGTAGGCCATGGGGGGGAGAGAGAGAGAGAGAGAGAGAGAGGAGAGAGAGAGAGAGAGAGAGAGAGAGAGAGAGAGAGAGAGAGAGAGAGAGAGAGAGAGACTGTGTGCAGAGGATAATAGAAAAAGGTGAGTGATAATAACAATGATGTGGAGGTGAGGAGGGAAGATTACGTGCTAAGGTTAAGGAATGAAATGGTAGAGGAGAAAAAAAAGAGTTTGAGGTCTTGCTGTGGGGGGTCTGAACAGCGTGGTGGTGCGGGGGAGGGGGATGTGGAGGGGGAATCAAGGGGGGAGGGGGGAAGGGAGTAAAAACGCTTCTCTTTTACAGTCTCCCTTTGATGGGCCAGCCTGCTTTTACGACTGCTTGTAAATGTTGAGGTTTGTAGTAAGTTAGGTGAGTAAAAATATACTCACAGACATTTTTTTTTTTTAGCAGTCACTTAAAAAGGATCGTTGAGGCTTAACTAGAAGAACAACAATAATACTAAAAAAAACAATATTGATAGTGATAAAATTGATGAGGAAAAATAAACACTGCCCAAGATAATGCTACCCAATAAGGAAGATTGACTAATGATATGGATAGCAAATATGGTGATAATAATAATAATAGTAATGATGGTAATAATGATAGACACTAATAATTCTACCATTAACATAATCACACAGTTAATTAACCATTATCAATCCGGAAACCAATCATTATTACATGACCAACCACAATTACACCACAAACAAGTAACACACACACACACACACACACACACACACACACACACACACACACACACACACACACACACACACACACACACACACACACACACACACACACGTACGTACACACACACACAACACCACACACAACACCACTCACACACAACCCCCCCACACACAACACCACATACACACACACACACAACCCACCTACACACACCACACACACACACACACACACACAATACCACACAACAAAACACTATACCCCACACACACCCCCACCCCCACACACACCACACACACATACACACACACACACACACAACACACACACAAACACCACTCACACACAACACCACTCACACACAACCCCCCCCACACACAACACCACACACGCACACACACAACCCCCCCCACACACACAATACCACACACACAAAACACTACACACACACAACCCCCCCCACACCACAAACCACACACACACACAAACCCCACCCACACACACACTACCACACACACAAAACACTACACCCCCCCACACACCACTATCCCCTACCTACAAAAAAACACCGTACATACAACTAATCAATAACTACAGTTGGACACATCTATCTATCTATCTATCTAGATCTATAGAAACCAGGTTGTTGGTAGGAAAAGAATAGTAAAGGTATAACAAAAGCAGCTTCTCGCACCTCGGAATCCTTACCCAGCTCAGTGACTTTCTGGCGCGCCTCAAGATACTGCAATGGGTGGCTTCCAATTACTGGGGAAGCCTGCACGAGGGTGGTGGCGGGGAGTGGCGCTGGTATGAGAGAGAGAGAGAGAGAGAGAGAGAGAGAGAGAGAGAGAGAGAGAGAGAGAGAGAGAGAGAGAGAGAGGAGAGAGAGAGAGGAGAGAGAGAGAGAGAGAGAGAGAGAGGAGAGAGAGAGAGAGAGAGAGAGAGAGAGAGAGAGAGAGAGAGAGAGAGAGAGAGAGAGAGAGAGAGGAGAGAGAGAGAGAGAGAGAGAGAGAGAGAGAGAGAGAGAGAGAGAGAGAGAGAGAGAGAGAGAGAGAGAGAGAGAGAGAGAAAAAAAAAGACAAGACAGAGAGATACAAAAAGACAAACAGATAAACACACACACACACACACACACACACACACACACACACACACACACACACACACACACACACACACACACACACTTTTACTCAGTCAACACATACGACTTGACTGTAAGAAAGAAAAAATCACAATTGTCGCTGTGGAATAAATAAAAGAAAGGAAGAAAGAAAGAAATACAAAGTGATTCACAGAATCAATCAAAACGTGTATATATGAGAGAGAGAGAGAGAGAGAGAGAGAGAGAGAGAGAGAGAGAGAGAGAGAGAGAGAGAGAGAGAGAGAGAGAGAGAGAGAGAGAGAGAGAGGAGAGAGAGAGAGAGAGAGAGAGAGAGAGAGAGAGAGAGAGAGAGAGAGAGAGAGAGAGACTGGACTGACGAGCCTTGAACGTACACCAAAGGCACAGGAGATAAAGAATAATCGTGGACAATAGTTTGATGAGGTAGGAAGGAAAGGAGAGAAGGAGAAAAGCGAAGGTGAGTGGAAGGACTGGGATGATGATAGGTGGAGGGAGAGTGGGTGGGGCGGTGGAGGGAGGGTGGGTGGGGCGGTGGGAGGGAGAGAGGGTGAAGGGCAGGGCAGGGAAGGACAAGAAGAGGACAACAAGGAGGCATTTGTGTGCGAGTTAAGAAGGAAATACCTGGAGGAACAAAGAAAAACTAGGAAGAGGAAATGAGATAATTAGAAGCACCCACACAGGCAATGTAGAATGAACCAACAACTGTAGTCAATTTTTTTTAGCACGGCGAAAATTTAATTCTATCTTAAGGTCTCATGCTAAAAACTAGGAAGAGGAAATGAGCTAACTAGAAGCACCCACACAGGCAATGTAGAATGAACCAACAACTGTAGTCAATTTTTTTTAGCACGGCAAAAATTTCATTCTATCTTAACCCCTTGAGGCCCAGAACGTAGTAATTTCCATTGTTATTTGGGTACCATTAGACGATTTTTAATGGATATAAGCAATATTTTATAGCTATGACCTGTTTAGTATCCTTGTCCACTAACTAATTTGGTATATTAAGTTACTTTTCGTTATTTTATGGCTAACAACAGACAATTTTATATAGCAAAGGAAAGATTTGGGCATGAAGGGGTTAAGGTCTCATGCTAGAAATGATGCCTATGTTTACCTGATAATATGGTTAACTCTGATTAAATACAACTGAAATTTAGAAGAACCGTAGTATTCCCTTCTCCTGGCATCAAATATGAGTCAGTACGCAGCAAGGGGTCAGGATTTTTCGCCTTGTTAAAAAAAACAGTATACGTAATGGTTTGTTTAGTGTTTAGTAATGACCTCGGCGCTTGTATAGTCTATCTTTCTTGCTGGTTTCCTTTTATAACCTGACGAAGGAGCATCAGGGGCAAGGAAGGAAGGTAGCAAGGGGTGATAGTGAAAGGGAACCACAGTCTTGACCCCTTAATAAGACTCAGAACGTAATTTCCATTGTAATTTGGGTACCATTAAACAATTTTTAGTGAATATAAGCAATAGTTTATAGATATGACCTGTTTAGTATCCCTGTCAACTAGCTAATTTGGTATGTTAAGTTACTTTTCGTAGTTTTATGGCTGACAACAGTTGATTTTTTATAACAAAGGAAAGATCTGGGCGTGAAGGGGTTAATGTCATATCTCTTCCCGTTACGGATTCTTACTGTGATAAAACAAAAAAATATATATTCGATGATAATTTTATGTAACTCCAAATGGCATAAGGAAAACAAGAACTAAAACAATGATAAAGCATAAACAATATAAAAACAAATCTCATTCGAATCAACAACACATGAGAATTACATCCACACATATATAGAAAACATTGAAAAATATATATATATAGACACGTGTTGGTAAGGTAATATTAACCCCTTGAGACCCAGAGCGTAATTTCCATTGTAATTTGGGTACCATTAGACGATTTTTAGTGAATATAAGCAATATTTTATAGATATAACCTGTTTAGGATCCTTGTCGACTAACTAATTTGGTATGTTTAGTCACTTCGTAATTTTATGGCTCGACAACATACAATTTTATATAACAAAGGAAAGATCTGGGCGTGAAGGGGTTGATTTTGATACCAATGCTGTATGTCTTGCTATAGATAGGGGGTGGTGATGTTGGGGGTGGTGATGTTGGGGGTGGTAGAAAGAGGTGAAATCAAGAAGCAAAATCAAGAGATGAAAAGAGCAGTGGTAGTAGTGGTAGTGGTGATAAACAATGGTGATGGGGGAGGTTATGGTTGGGGGAAAGGTGTTGGGGTTATTGTGGTATCTGTTTCTTACGGTTCCTTAGTCTAGTCGCTTCCTTGGTTCTAAAATTAGCTTGCTTGGGAGTACTTGAACCTGTGTTTGGCGAGGGGGTAAGTGCGTCATTACTTACTGCAAAAGGTGTAAAAGAAAGATATGATGATTATCAGTTTTACGATGTCCGTGTTGAGGTGGAAGAAAAAATAAGATAATATTATAGTAAGTCCAAAAGTTTGTGAAGAATATGATACTTTGTTTGATAAAAAAAAAAGTAAAAGTTGGATATTTTATGTAGTGGACAAAATTTTCACTGTCATTGAATTTGTTTTAGAGTTTAGATTATATTTTGTTTGATTGTTATTGATTATAATAATGATAATTATTATAATTATTATATTATTATTATTATTATTATTATTATTATTATTATTATTATTATTATTATTATTATTATTATTATTATCATTATTATTATTATTATTATCATTATCATTATTATTATTATTATTATTATTATTGTCATTATCATTATCATTATTATTATTATTATTATTATTATTATTATTATCATTGTTGTAATTGTAATTGTTTTTGTTTCAGGTAAGGTTGAGTTGCCAGACGTCATTAATTAAAAGGAGTTACGTAAGTAGAACTAGCTTCAAATTTCTCACTTTTTATTGTAAAACTGCTGTCCTGACTGCCGTGTGGCAATCAGGTACCATTCCTCCTGACTGGAAAAGGGGGCTGGTCGTCCCTATCTGGAAAGGGAAAGGGGACCGTCAGGACTGCAACAATTACCGCGGTATTGCACTGCTCAGCGTACCAGGCAAGGTACTTGCCCATCTATTGCTGACACGAATTCGCAGTCATCTGGTGAAGCATCAGAGACCTCAGCAGTCTGGGTTCACGCCTGGTAAGTCAACAACGGACCGTATCCTAGCGCTTCGTGTCCTGGTGGAACGCCGACGTGAGTTTCGACAGGGGATGCTTGCAGCCTATGTTGATCTCAAGAAGGCGTTTGACTCAGTGCATCGTGAGTCACTCTGGGATCTTCTGCGACTTCGAGGGATTCCTGCAAGGACTATTGGTTTGATAACTGGTCTGTATTCTGGGACTGAGAGTGCTGTGAAGTGTGGGGCAGGTGTATCCAGCTTCTTTCCTGTGAATACAGGAGTGAGGCAAGGGTGCGTCCTTGCCCCATCACTTTTCAACGCTTGTATGGACTGGGTATTGGACAAGGTTGTAGATCAAAGTGATTGTGGAGCATCCGTCGGCAACACCAAGATCACTGATCTTGTTTTTGCCGATGATGCAGTAATCTTTGCTGGGTCGCTGGAGGTCCTGGTGATGGCTCTCGAGGCGCTGCACGAGGAGGCAAAGCCTTTGGGACTTGAGGTCTCCTGGCTCAAGACCAAGGTCCAGGTGTTTGGAGACTTACTAGATGAAGCAGTACAGTCTGTTCATGCGTGTGGCGAGGACATTGAGATCTTGGAAAGTTTTACATACCTTGGTAGCGCAGTCCATAATGACGGCGGGTCACGTCAAGAAGCCTTACGGCGGATTGGCATAGTCCACGGTGTTATGGACTCGCTCAGCGGGAGTATTTGGCGTTGTCGGTACCTGTGCAGGAGGACAAAGATCCGGATCTTCAAGTCGCTTGTGATCCCTGTCTTACTCTATGGTTGTGAGACATGGACACTAAATAGTGACTTGAAGAGACGAATCAATGCCTTTGGTAATAAGTGTCTTCGCAGAATCATGGGGTATCGCTGGGATGATTACGTGTCAAATCAGCGATTGCACCGTGAGACTGAATCGAGGCCTATTACCTGCATAGTCCGTCAGCGCCAACTTCGGCTATATGGACATGTGGCGCGCTACCCTGAAACCGATCCTTCCCATCGGGTTGTATCTGTAAGAGACAATCCGGCGTGGAGGAGGTCAAGGGGGCGCCCACAAGGCTCGTGGCTGGGGCAAGTTGATGTTTCTTGTCGAGAGCTGCTTGGTATGGGAAAGGAGCCTGCATGGGAACTCGCGCGTGGTGACCCCCGGGAGTGGCGTCGTAGGGTGGGCGAGGCGACGCGCCCCCCGGCGTATGCCCCCAATGATTGATTGATTGATTGTGACTACATTATTTCTTCCTCCTCTTCCTCTTTTTTATTATTATTATTATTATATTTTATTTTATTTGTATTATTATTATTATTATTATTATTATTATTATTATTATTATTATTATATTATATTTTATTTGTATTATTATTATTATTATTATTATTGTTATTATTATTATTATTATTATTAAAATCATCATCATTATAATAACGTTTAGAGTTTAGACTGTATTTTGCTTTGTTACTGTTGTTGGTGGTGTTGGTTATT
>JACEEZ010007801.1:250000-257500 GCA_016584305.1 Chionoecetes opilio | reverse complement strand
TTTTTTTACTAACATCCTCAAAAAGAAAAGAGTCCGTATAACATTACCATCTGTGAGGACGCCGCCGACAGAACCCCGGCCGTCCCCGAAGACAAAGCTGACCCCGAGAGGTATTATACATGCCTTCATCAAGCTTACATGGCTTAAGCTTTTCCCAATCCGACGAGACTGAAGCCTTAAGATCCATTTCTGTACGATTTTGTAAACTATTTTGTGTACATACCTAGAAGAACGAGGGCAATACAATGAGGGTCAGCTAAGAGTATCTAAGCTAAGAGGAGGGAATAGAAAATATGCATAAGACATTGAGACTGTGAGAAGGATCCATGTAATTGTGTGAATAATACGTCTACTCACTATCCTGCACGACTCAGTTTTGGGAATTACAAGAGAAAAGAATCAGAATGCAGTGGGTACTTGGCTCACAACACGAGTAGTAGGGCGGTACTCGGCTCACAACACATGATAGAAAGTCACGTTTCATGTCTCGTGTGTATGGCAATAGACCTCCTTTTCCTAGCTACTCAGAACCACACTTCCTCGCCTGCTTGATTTTCTTATTCTATGGGGACTGGAAGCTGCGGAAAAAATGAGAGGAAGGAAGACTAGCTGTGAGACAAGACGGAAGGAAGGAAGGAAGGAAGGAAGGAAGGAAGGAAGGAAGGGAGTTGGAAATTGTAATGCATCGTTGGGGAGAAACTTGTTGCCCACGAACCTAAGAAGTTGGAATGGGAATCCAGTTTCACGAAGTCCTTTGAGCTACGTGAGGCTGGAATTTTTGGAACAGCAGAGTTAGAGCTGAAATCTGAGGACTGGAGGTGTCAGGACTGCTGGAATAGTGGAACTTGAGGCGGCGTGGCGAGAGAAGGAGAGGAGGCGCCAGGTGTGAGGCTGCGAGGGCGAGGACCTTACTGGGGGCATGAGGAGGAACACTAGAGTCCATGTCACCTTCAGGAGAAAGAAGTGGAAGAAATGGGTGAGATGGGAAAATAGAGGAACTAGAAATGAGAAGGGACAAAATAGGAGAAAAAGAAAAACAAAACTGCAACGAGATGGAAAGAGGAACTTATATTATAGGAAAGATGGGATAGCGAAGGAGACTTGTATTTTAATGGATAAAGGAGGACTATAACGAGTGGAAACAAGTGACATGTAAGAAAAGATAGCCGATATGTATGTCTTGTTCGTATTAAGGCTTAAGTTTATTTGCTTAATTCGTTGTATTTTGTGTCGTTATCTTTACATGTAGAAAAAAAATGATGTTAATTTTATCATTATTATTATCTTTTATTCATTATTATTATTATTATTATTATTATTGTTATTATTGTTATTATTATTATTATTATTATTATTATTATTATTATTATTATTATTATTGTTATTATTGTTGTTATTATATTATTATTATTATTATTATTATTATTATTATTATTATTATTATTATTATTATTATTATTATATCCCTGTAAACATTAGTGACCTGATAAGTATCGTGTAGTAATCATTAAGAATCTACATATGTGACATTATATACAAGTGTGTGTGTGTATGTGTGTGCGTGCGTGTGTGTGTGTGTGTGTGTGTGTGTGCGTGCGTGTGTGCGTGTGTGCGTGTGTGCGTGTGTGTGTGTGTGTGTGTGTGTGTGTGTGTGTGTGTGTGTGTGTGTGTGTGTGTGTGTGTATTATAGAGACCGTGGTCATGGACAGGAATGGTAAATAGTCCTAAAGGAGTGGATTGTGTTTCCTTGTCTGTCCTGCAGGTAATGAAAACAACACCTTAGCGAACCAACACAATGGCATTTGTTCTCATCCGAATACTAACAGTAGGGAATTGTAAAGGCTAAAATGTGTCTGGACGGGAGAGGAAAAGACGTGTGTGGAGGACATAATGAGAGAGAGAGAGAGAGAGAGAGAGAGAGAGAGAGAGAGAGAGAGAGAGAGAGAGAGAGAGAGAGAGAGAGAGAGAGAGAGAGAGAGAGAGAGAGAGAGAGAAGCAGACAGGCAGACAGGCAGACAGACAGACAGACAGAGAGACAGAGAAAGAAAGAAAGAGACAGACAGACAGACAGACAGACAGACAGACAGACAGACAGACAGACAGACAGACAGACGCACAGACAGACAGACAAATAGATAGCCATAAATACAGTCAAAGATAGGAGTTCATTCCTACCAGTACTACAATATGTAAACAAACTTTCATTTTTAAAGTATGAACAAATCACAAATATACATAATGAAAAAAAAACTACCACCTAACCTAATATCTCGACAAGCTCGTCTGCCTCTCTCTTTCTTTCTTCCTTTCTTTCTCTGTCTGTCTGTCTGCTTCTCTCTTTCTTTCTTTTTGTCTGTATTTATCTATTTCTCTCTGTCTGTCTGTCTGTCTGTCTGTCTGTCTGTCTGTCTGTCTGTCTTGTATCTGTGTGTATATCAGGGCTCACCTCACACCAGTATGTAGGTAATGACGCTTGCTAAACACCCTGCTCACCCTGGCTGCTCCCCTGTCAATCAGTAAAACAGGGAGACTTGTGCACCTGTCGACCACTTGATTAGCAGAATAGATGGTTAGGAACATAGGTACAGGGAGTGTTGTTTTTAACTGACTGTGAATCTCCGGCTTGTTCCTTTGCGTATTGGAATCCCCTGTTGATAACTACGTTTTTTTTCAGATTTCAAGTGTAGTGTCTTTTTATCATGTCTCGTGAAAGGTGCATGCCCCCACGTGACAGTCATCACCCTTCTTGCCTTCCCTTCCCTTGCTATAGATTAGTTATGACTGTCTGCCCTGCGTGTCTTGAAGCATGTTGGAAAAATGTGAAAATTAGAAAAAGTTTTGAGATTATTTTATGTGTGAAATTAGCTTTTGAGGCAATGTTATCTCTCTCTCTCTCTCTCTCTCTCTCTCTCTCTCTCTCTCTCTCTCTCTCTCTCTCTCTCTCTCTCTCTCTCTCTCTCTCTCTCTCTCTCTCTCTCTCTCTCTCTCTCTCTCTCTCTCTCTCTCTCTCTCTCTCTAACACCCCCAAACCACACATCATAACAAAGTGACGCCAGATGATCAGAAGGGTGAGAGTGGGAGAGAGAGAGAGAGAGAGAGAGAGAGAGAGAGAGAGAGAGAGAGAGAGAGAGAGAGAGAGAGAGAGAGAGCGAGAGTAAAGGGGAGAGAGGGAGCAAAACAAACGGGGAGATGTAAGAATATATATTTGGATGATGTTATATACAGTAAAGTAAGAGTCGAAATTTTACAATCCTACTCTCACGCAAACTCTCTTCACTCCTTCATTTCGCCATCCACATCTTCATTTTCGCCGCCATTTCACTCTCTATCCTTCCCTTTTATCCTTTTATCCCTGCTCTTCCTCCCGTCATAACAAGCAGCGGCAAGAAGGATACAAGAAGGAGACGCGTACCGTACCAGACTATAGTGCCGCCGCCGCCGCTACCGTCGAGGCACTTCTCCCGCGTCGACTTCTAAACACGATTTGATGATACGATATTATACGACGTTGACGGGATGAGTGAAAAATGTTGGGGCCGAGTGATGAATTGTGTGTCAGAGTGAACAAAGCCACTTTAGCCAGTCTTCTCCCATTAGTCATACGGCTAATCAATAGGGCGTTCCGTATTGTTTCGTGTATTTAAAATTGTTTCGTCCTGACGGGCCCCCGGTGTGATTAACGAAAGTGTGAAATGAGGCAGTTATGATGTAATGAAAAGCCCGGAATTAATAAGATCTCCGCAATTCGCATTACGAGGAGGACTGAGGATTGATTTCGCTATTAATATTTGCAAGGGATGGAGAGGGAGTGAAGAGGAGGAGGAGGAGGAGGAGGAGGAGGAGGAGGAGGAGGAGGAAGAGATGCGCAACGACAGAGGGAGAAAGAGATAATAAAGTACTAAATAGATACGAAAGAAAACATTAGAAATACGCAGAGACGAACAGGAAGGAGAGAGAGAAAAAAATACAATGGAGGAGGAGGAAGATTGGAACGGAAGAGATGGAGGAGGAGGAAGGAGGAGGCTTGGAGGAGGAAGGAAAAAGGGAGTGTAGAGAGGAAGGGAAGGGGGATGGAAGGGGATGTCTAAGTGAGTAGAGGAGAAACGATCTGAAATTAATTTATCAAAGTAGTCAGAATCACCATGAATCTTATAGGCTACGCGATAATTTACCAGAGAATGTTCCCTAATGTAGGTTAAAAGTACGGAGAAGAGAATGTTTCCTCATGTAGGTTAAAAGTACGGAGGAAGAGTAGCGAAAGGGCGGGGAGGGGGGAGAGGGGGGGCATTCCAGGAGCTTAAAATATAATGATAGGGAGATGGTATTTTGTATGGAAGGATGATGGTGTTTGAGGAAGGAAAGAAGTGGGAGTTAAGATAAAGAGAAAGATGAAAGTAGGAATAGTGGTTGAAATAAGGGAAGTTAGAAGGAGAGAGAGAGAGAGAGAGAGAGAGAGAGAGAGAGAGAGAGAAGAGAGAGAGAGAGAGAGAGAGAGAGAGAGAGAGAGAGAGAGAGAGAGAGAGAGAGAGAGAGAGAGAGAGAGAGAGAGAGAGAGAGAGGCAAGCTCGTTAAATTACTAAACACATTCTGTTCTAACTTTGCTAAATCACATAACGTATTTCAAAGACCTCAAACGACTCATTCACCGATCATACACACACACACGCACGCACACACACACACACACACACACACACACACACACACACACACACACACACACACACACACACACACACACACACACACACACACACACACACACATACACACACACACACACACACACACACACACACACACACACACACACACACACACACACACTGTTAAGACTAGCATTAAATATATTATTCTGATTCACTCTATACTCTATGGGGTGGTTCATGTATTAAGCGCCTTTTTTTCTACACAAGTCAAGCAAGGCCAAATACGCACAAAGAAAGTAGTGATTGGAAATGCCCTTTGTGTCAACCCATCAAAGGAAACAAACTGGTGTTAGCTAACTAAGCATCTTTTTTTTTTAAACCACACACTAGACCACATATGGGACATCGTGACCCAAGGCTAAAGGACTAAAGGACTTAACTCTCTCTCTCGGCTTTGTCTGACCTAAGCTCTGTCCAAGCCAACATTCAGGACGCTGGAGGGAAAAATTTAAATAATATGCTACGCTAAGTGCACTCCTTTGGGGCCTTTTTATGTGTATATTTCCGCATATAATAGATAACATCCTAAAACAGAACTGACAGGGAAACAAAACACATCAGTAACTCCCAATACTGTGAAATCAACTCGTTTATCCCTGTGAAGAACGTGTATGTAATGATAACAATAATGATAATAATGCTAGAAATGATGTTAATTAACCCCTTCACGCCCAGATTTTTCCTTTGCTATAAAAAAATTGTATGTTGTCGAGCCATAAAATTACGAAAAGTTACTTATTATACCAAATTAGTTAGTGGACAAGGATACTAAACAGGTCATATCTATAAAATAATGCATATATTCACTAAAAATCGTCTAATGGTACCCAAATAACAATGGAAATTACGTTCTGGGTCTCAAGGGGTTAATAGTATGCCTTATCAAGGTAAGATAGTATGTCTATTAATCTTGCTAAGGTGTGCATCAGGGACAGAGGCTCGCCAGGCGACCTAATTTCCGGGGACAGGTGAGGCCAGGTGTGTCGCCCTCTGCCCAGCCGCCGCGCCGTCCCAGACATGTTAATCTCCATAGCGACGGCGCGGCACTTGGCGGCGCTTGATGGTGGTTTGTCAACACCAAGATAATGACTTTGAACATGTGTCACGCCAGATCAGCGTTGTACAAATTCTCAATTAGTGCTTGTACATAATATTATCCAACTCGACAGGGAAGAGAGGAAGGTGGGGGTTATTGTGTGTGTGTGTGTGTGTGTGTGTGTGTGTGTGTGTGTGTGTGTGTGTGTGTCCCTCACATGTCCTCTATGTTGTATAATGTACATAATACAATTGCTAACTCTGAGGCAACAAGATGCAATGTATATAAAACAATTAACCCTGAATTTAAAGTACATGACATTTATGAAAAGAAACATGTAATTAACGATCTACATAGGATGTCGTTTACACGTTTTCGAGTCTGTGGTCATAGTTTAGTAGTGGAAACGGGACGCTGGAACAGGCGCGGACGTGGTCGCCTTCCTCTCGAGGAGCGCCTGTGTGTATGTGGTGACATACAAACAGAACAACATGTGGTAGAGGTGTGCCCCATAACACAACACATTAGAAACCTTTACAGATTTAATACTGTTCATGACGTATTCTCTAATTTCAGTGATGTAATAACATGCAAAATTATTCATGAAGTTTTAAATAGTTATACTTAAGAAATGCATATTCTTTTCCGTTAATAGTTTATTTCATTTTTTTGTCTTTCATAGGGACGTAGATCAAGCTGGCTGCTTGTTGAATTTTATGTGTTTAGTAGTTTATTGTAGTAGTAGTAGTTTTAGTAATTATTTTTTGTTGGACTACAGTTTGTTACTCAAAATTTGTGGGAATGTTTAATTTTTTGGACATTGAGTGTTTCGTCTATTCATTAATGATATTATGTGTAATTTATGTATAAAGCTGTGGTCAATAAATATCTATCTATCTATCTATCTATCTGTGTGTGTGTGTGTGTGTGTGTGTGTGTGTGTGTGTGTGTGTGTGTGTGTGTGTGTGTGTGTGTGTGTGTGTGTGTGTGTGTGTGACTCCTTGGCTGTTGATGTAATGTGAAATTAAAGAAGCTAATAAGGTAATAAGGAAGTTAATCTTATGGTTATCCATTGTTGCAGTTTTTTCGTCAGCTATTATCGTTGTTGCTCTTTTTTTTGCACTTTAGATTAGCCTCTTTGATATGAATTTAATTGATTGTCAGAATTATCCTCT
The DNA here is from genome assembly GCA_016584305.1 of Chionoecetes opilio. Classification (NCBI taxonomy): domain Eukaryota; kingdom Metazoa; phylum Arthropoda; class Malacostraca; order Decapoda; family Majidae; genus Chionoecetes; species Chionoecetes opilio. Next base: position 250,580 of record JACEEZ010007801.1, on the reverse strand, counting down.
CTCTCTCTCTCTCTCTCTCTCTCTCTCTCTCTCTCTCTCTCTCTCTCTCTCTCTCTCTCTCCTCTCTCTCTCTCTCTCTCTCTCTCTCTCCTCCTCTCTCTCTCTCTCTCTCTCTCTCTCTCTCTCTCTCTCTCTCTCTCTCTCTCTCTCTCTCTCTCCTCTCTCTCTCTCTCTCTCTCTCTCTCTCTTTTCATCCTGATCATCTGTTCCACAACTCTGTCGCATCCTTTAAGTATATATATTTTTTTTCAGCCTCTCGTCAATCTCTCCTCTCTATGCCTCTTCCTCCTCCTCCTCTTCCTCCTCCTCCTTCTCCTCTCCCGAGCTCCTCCTGACACACCATTACTCATGCTCTCTTCTCCACCTTGTGCCCTGGTCAGCTACATCACCACAGGCCCCATGTTGTCTTATCATTATTATTATTATTATTATTATTATTATTATTATTATTATTATTATTATTATTATTATCGTTATTGTTGTTATATAGATGTTGTTGCTGTTGTGGAAAATAATCAACGCACATCCTTTTATTTATTCTTTCATTATTTTTATTTTGTTATGGTGCAAGAGGAGGAGG